>BQNB010091042.1:7319-22908 GCA_026074375.1 Tanacetum coccineum
TTCCACAGAGTTTCTAAATCTTCTTTGTCAAAACTTTTGAGCATATGACTAAATATTAAGTACATCTAAGACTTTCCATCAGCCTTGATTATCTGGTAATAGCTTTTCTTCCCCTCTGTGTGAATTTTCTAGTCAACAATGCTTAGAGGCTTAACAGCCAAATGAATAGCATCAATTGATACTTCATCTTCATCAGAAACAATTTTCATGAGCTCTTTAATCTTATCTGATTCTTGATCATTATCCACTTCAGCTGTTTCTTGAACATCATCCACCTTTTGCTTTTTAGTGACCTCTTGTTTTAGCTCAGTGCCTGCTCTCTCTTTGAACTACGTTGGGATTAAAAGACTTCTTAATGTTGCTTGAAGTTACTGTTGTGCATATTGAAGTTACTGCTGCTAGTTATAGTTTCTACTACTGGTAAAGACTGAAGAATATATTCTAAGTAGTTAGTACTGCTAGCATAAAAGCTACTACTGCTAGTGTTAGTTACTACTGTTAGAGTAATTTTGATGCTGCTCAAGTTAAGACTGTTTGTATAAGTTAAGACTGCTTATGTGATAAGTATGAGTTATATTAGGAAAAGATCATGAGTTATATCGGATGTGGGCATGAGGATCTTCTTTGTCATGTCCAAAGAATTGCTTGTTTTGAACGAGGTTAAGCAGACCGTGCTTAAGCTCAAAGTTGTCCGCGGTGATTTCGGGCACAACGATGGCATCCTCGTAACCCTCGGTGGGTGCTTCGAGCAACTGAGCCATAGTACGATTATCAGCCATCGTAACTACGGGAGGTGGTGGATTTTCAAGTGGTTCTTCAAGATTAAATGGTTCAACAACAGGTGGTGGGGCCTGTTGTTGTTGACGGTTAAGATTACGAGATTGGGAACGAGTGCGCATGCACTAAAAAAGAAAATTTACACTAATTTTTTTGTGGTTTTTGGTTTATCAAAATGAATTCACAATTTATTTTAATAACGGACAACGAAATAAGACAACTTAAACCTAATAATCGACAAGCTTCTCGGTAACTCTTCGAAAAGAAAAACGCACAAAGGAGCGGAGGAATAGGAAAGCGCGAAGCTATTAAAAACCTTTTTCCTTTAGGGTCGTAGTTCCTAGGAACAACCCGCCTTATACCCCTCTTAGAGTTTGTTTATCTTTTAAAAGGTGAACCGTACCTCGCAAGTGACACAAAAGGCAAGTTTTTAAATCTTTTGTTCGAATTGGGAACCAACAAGTTCACCGGAATTTATTATGATAATACCTCAGTTGAGAATATTATATTTTGGTATTTTTACCAATTTGTGAATTTTATTTATAATTAAAGACAATGTTTTTATATTTTTGGTTTTCTTTTCTTTTTTTTTTAGTTTTTCTTTAAATGATAATTATACTAAAAAGAAAATGAAAATATTTTTGTACTTTTAGGTTTTTTTTTAGAGATATTTACGAATTCAAACACTAATCTTCACACGAAAACGAATCACGAATACAGCCTCCCCGGCAGCGGCGCCAAAAATTGATTAGAAAAACACAATCAATGAAACCGGGAAGTAGTATAGAATATCCCCGGGTCGTTTATCCCCAACGAGGCTGTGCTGGAGAATCGATACAGTCGGAAAATTGGAGTTTGAATGAGATTAATGATTTGGGAGAGTAGAAAGCTAAATTAATCAATAACAAGCAAAAACGATTGAGAAAAACCTAAAAATTATGAAATTAAACTGAAAAACGAGAGCAAGAATCCCGAACAAGGGGTCAAAAACCTAAAATCTTAAAAGTTAACCCTACAAAGAAATTTTTACTTCTAATCTACTCTAGGGGAGTAATAATGAAGAATAAAAAAGACTAGACCGAAAACGGAGAGAAAAAGAGCTCTAAAATGAAAAAACAAAAACGAGGGTAAATCCCGTTCTTTAAAAAGTACGATTTTGCAAAAATGACCCTACAAACGTTTTTATATTTTTCCTAAGTAAAAGATGATAAAAAAAAAATTTAAAAAGAAAAATATTTTTTTGACTTTTTATTTATTTTTTATGAATTAAAAATAGTTTAAAAGAAAATAAATTGTAAAAATTAGTAAATGAACAGTAAAAATTACGAAAAAAATACAGAAAAATAGATTAAGCTACGAATACCCTAGGAAAAATACTAACTTGAACCCACATCTTATAAATAAGCTAGGAATTAGCCCACAAGGGCTGAAAGGCTTATTGGTAAAACGTGGTTAAGTTAATAACCACTTGGACTTCTAACGAAGAAGTCCCAAGGGCACAGCGGTAGGAGTGTTTATAGAAAGGGTTGATGAGGGTTGAGACCCGGGTTCGAGTCTTGCTTACCCGGGTTTCCTCTTATCCCCTTTTTTTTTAGAAAAACTTTGAAAAGCAAAAATGTTGATAAGCCCTTGCTTATCAACTTTTGTAAAAACACTTTTTGGAAATCTAAAGAAATAAGCTGTTAAACAGCTTAATATGACAAAACACTTAAGCTTTTTATAAAACTTGACACTTACTACTATTTTGAACAAAAAGCTTATAAGCTAAGCTTAAAACTCAAAAAGCTAAATTAAAATATTGAAAAGCACTAAAATCTAAATCTAAGACAGAAATAAGCTTGATAAATAAGCAGCAATTTGCAAGTAAAAATAGATAGTTAGCTTAAATCACCTAAGGGAACAATGGCTTTTTGATTTTGACTTTTAGCATACAATTATGCAAAAACAAATGGCAACTAAGCAAACACAGGCAATAAGCAAATCTAATAAGCAAGTAAGGACTAAAATCAACAACTAATAAGCACCTAATAAGCTGGAAAAGAAATTAGGCTAATTACTACACTAAACTAAATAAAACAGTCAAGACCCTACTTTGAGCTTAATTTTAAACTACCTAGAGGTCCTCCTAAGGTTTGAAACTAATGGAGCTTATAAATGAGCTTATTGGCTTTTTATAAAAGCCAAAAGCTCAGGCTAAAGTTAACAAATAAGCTAGAAAAACTGTTTTGAAATTCAAGGTTCAGCACCAGGGCAGTTTTACAAAAGATTTTTTGATAAAAAGTGAGCTTAGAAATAAGCACTTTAATAAGCTCAAAACAAAAAAGTAATGAGAAACAGATTGAAAGTAGCTTAAAATGAACTTGTGCACAAAGATTTAAGGACTGAAAAACATTTTTGCTATCTGAGAATTGGGAATGAAAACTTGACTATTTTTACTTATGAAAAATTCTTGAAAATAGTTGACAAAATTGTTAACAAAAACTAAGGACTCCTAAGGCTTCTACTAGTTGGTTCTTGCACACACAAATGACACCAAAGTGAACTCTAATTCTGGTTTACAATTGGCTTAACCCAATAAGCTTTTTGAAACTAATGAATTTCCAACAGTTTTAAGAGAACAAAAAGTAAACTTGAAAACTCTTTTTAAACTTAATCTTTTTGGAAAAATAGCTTCTCATAAGCTTAGTAATGCTTAACCAAAGTTGGCCAAATGGCCCCAACCCATTACCATACCATTTTGACCCATTTTGGGCTTAACCCAAACACCCCTTAAAATTTGTTAAAACATATTTAATACTTATAAAAACTAAACTAAGAGCAAGTTTCTAAAGACAGATATTACACAATCAATATTAAGCATTAAAAAGTAAAAAGAGAAAGTAAATAAGCATTTTAATGAGTAAATAAGCAAAAGGCAGAAATAAGTTATCTAGGCAGTTTTAGCTTAAAACTTAAAACAAAAGCATACAATCAATAACAGACACAAATAAGACATAAACAAGCAATAAAAACAAGGATAAGCTAAAAATAAGCAACAATAAGCTATAGCTACAGTACTAATAAGCTAGAAATTTAAAAGGAAGGTACCTTAACTCCTTGCTCAAAACAGGAGTGATGAATTCCTAAATAATGCTCTAAGACCTACCCAAGCTTATAAATAAGCTATCTAAGAAACCCAATGAGCCTTCCATGTTTGCTCATTCATCCATTAGCTTATAATTCAACACATTTTTTTTCTTTCTTTTTGGTTTCCTTTTCTTGATTCTTGTACAAATATGTAAACAGTTTATATGACAACTTATATGAGAGCTTAAAAGTGAGCTTAAAATAAACTTAAGTTAACTTTGGAAACTTTGGAACACAAATTAAAACACAAGCTGAAATTTTCATTAACCTTAAAAAATTACAAGTACAAGAAAAAGTTTTAAACTGAGTTACACTAAACTTTAAAAACTAAACTAGAACTCTAAAAACTACTCCTGCCTTAATGGCTTACAAAAGATTTATATAGAAACGAGCTAGGGTTTTGGTCTTGGCCTCTTTTTTTTTGTCCTCATCTTTTTGTGCTTCTTTGTAGAGACATTTACCCATCTGTGTTTGTTATGAGTGTAGAAACACAAAACCAATCCTGGCCCTTGGTCTTGAGTATTGCCCACTCAAAGAGATGTCAACCATTGATCGAATTTTGAAACTTAGGATTGCCAGCGTGGACTTGACCATATGGGAGGGTGGGGCTTATGAGAGTGAAGGGTTTGGAGTGTTGTGGTGAGGTCAATGAAGCTTGATTATGACAGGATGTGGGGTTGGGAGTTTGGCGGGAAAAGGTTGGGAGAGATGTACAGTAGTTTAAAACACAGGGTGTGGGTTTGGGTAATTGGCAAGAAAGGCCCCCCATGGTTATTGTTGTGTTTGCAATACACGTCCTTGTGGGTTTAACAAGTTTTAGAGGTGTGGCAAAGTAAGTCCTTGAGGGTTATACATGTGATTGCAAGGGTGGTCCTTTTGTATTATAAGAATCTGCCATTGGCAGAAACACCCCTTGTGGTTTATACTTTGGTAAAATGGCAGTTTGGGTCCCTCACATGTGTTTTCTTCAATTTCTTCATTAAATAAGTTAGGGATTTGGCAATTTTGGCCTCTAAACTTATTTTTCTTCATTTATGCTTTTGGGTTTGACTTTTGGATTTGTCGGGGTTGATTTGGGTTGACTTTTTCAGACTTGGGCTTTGTCTTGACTTTGTCTTTACCATGCTTTTTCATTCCGTGTCTGGTTTTGTCGTTTTGGCTTCGTTTTTATCCTTTTCTTAGATATCCGTTCCTGCACAACACAATTAGCAAAACAAGCATATATTTGGCATTTTAAGTCCGTTGTTGGTTATTTTAGCTTGTTTTTAAAGGTAAAAGGTATGTGTAATTAAACACATACCAAAAATCAACCATGAAACGCCTCCCTGAAAATCAGCCATTTTTCTATCATCAATAACACCCATCAATCAATTCTATTATGGGTTTAATTTATGCATATCCAGTCCAAAAATAAACACATATCAGTTTTGATGCATTAATAACCACAAAACCCCACAATCAAATATCATTACAAGGTATGAATTCAATTTTCCAATGTTTTCTATTATGTGGAATTTAATTCAAGTTGAGTCTATTTTGACTAATGATTTTTCACGTATGATATCGACGGTATGATTTATTTTGATTTTTCAAGTATGATGATTCATAGGTTGAGTTGACGATTCACAATCAAATATCATTGCAAGGTATGTTTCATCAGGAAAAGAATAGTGATAGTGTTTTCATTTTTTTATTGTATGTTGTAGCTTATTAGATTCATGAGGAGCTTTTGCAGTTACTTCTAAATCAAATAAAATGTAATAAAAAATATAATCACCCCATACAAATGGAGTGCTAAAGAGAATATGATATTGTGCAATTCTAGGATCATCTTCAATAGCACGATGGAAAATACATGCTGATAAGACTATGAAATCAATAACAGGGGTGCTTATTATAACCAAATGATTAATTATATACTTCAAAAAGTTTTCTTTGTTTGCATACAATGTAATGAATATTTGTTAAACATAAAATTAAGATAATTTATTCAGAAGACTTAATGAATTTGATTCTTGTGGATTGCAGATTCTTTATAGATATCTCTAAACATCAATATGTTTAAAACTCAGCAAGCGGTTTGGTTCCTGGTGGGTTTGGAGATCCTAGTGGGTTTGGAAAATGCAATGTTACTTTCCAAATAAAAAGCGCTCTAAACGATTAAGCTTTTACATATTCTGCGTGAAATGTACTAGGTGAAATGTTAGTTAGATGATGCCACTATTGATGTTTGGTAGTAGGTATGACCGTTTGAGGGTTGGTTTGAGGCTGACATATATTTCTTGTGCCTTCTTTGTTGTAGGATGAGAATGGGAACACGTGGGAGTGTAAGCAGCTCAGTCTCATGCGCATTGGTGTCAAGTATCCCACTTTGACTATGAGTAACATGTTTGGTAATTTATTGAATTTTTAGAAGTTACGATATATTAGATTAGCTTATTGCTTCTATGGAAGTTTGTTTATTCATATTTTCAAGAAAAATGAACAACTCCTGCATAATGAACCTTTTAAAGCTTGAGGTATGAACTTGCAAAAATTTCTACATTTAGTGCTTTAGTATTTTATGTTAATGACTACATGTACAGGCCGAATACTGAAGTGTTGATGTTATTCGCTCATGGTTTTTGGTTTAATTAGTGGTAAAGTAATTCGACGTAAGATTTAAAACTTGGCCATATGATTATAATCTGAAGCCATAACCTAAATTGTTAAGGATTATAAGAGTTGGAAAGGAGTATAAGAGTTAGAGAAATGTAGCCATGATCATGTTGATTTATTGTTATTATGTGGTGTAGCCAAGGAATGTTATACTATTACCGGAAAAAAAAGTAAACCATCTGTAAGTTGGAATACTGATGCACATTATAGGGTCTGGCATTCAGATATGCTCTATTTATCTTTATTAAGATATATCTTTGAAAGGCGATTTACATGACAAAATTCCTTAACAACATTATATTGTATCGTTCAAAGCTTTTTGTTGACTTTTATGACAATTTTTATGCAGGTGTAATGCCTAATCATTTTAGCTCGGTATGTTTGTTGGCTCAGTTTTGTTTGAATCATTCTTTTCATTCGAATCATTAGACCTTATTATCCAAAAAATAGGGTTTTGATGAAAAGATGAAAAGAAAGTTGCCTGCAAGCAGTGAATGGTGGGACAAAATGATGAAAAGAAAACATTCACTAGGCATTGTTTTTACAAGACCCGCGGATAGCAATGGAGACCCGAAAAGAGTTGTTCAAAGCAAGGCTGTCAGTGAACCGTATGTTTTGTAAGTGTTCGGGATTGCTTATTCTAAATGAATTATCCATTTGACCCGTATCCTTTTTAAGTAACGCTTTCTATTTTGCTCAGTTGACCTGTTTTAGATAAAACATAACCTGAATCGTCCCACAAAAAAATAATGAAGAAGTTAGTGTATAACTAATTAGTCATGGATTTGGCACGGTCATTTTCTCGATCAGATGTGGATGGAAATGTTGGTGGACAAACAACAATGTGGATGGTATGTTTGTTGGCTCAGTTTTGTTTGAATCATTCTTTTCATTCGAATCATTAGACCTTATTATCCAAAAAATAGGGTTTTGATGAAAAGATGAAAAGAAAGTTGCCTGCAAGCAGTGAATGGTGGGACAAAATGATGAAAAGAAAATATTCACTAGGCATTGTTTTTACAAGACCCGCGGATAGCAATGGAGACCCAAAAATAGCTGTTCAAAGCAAGGCTATCAGTGAACCGTATGTTTTGTAAGTGTTCGGGATTGCTTATTCTAAATGAATTATCCATTTGACCCGTATCCTTTTTAAGTAACGCTTTCTATTTTGCTCAGTTGACCTGTTTTAGATAAAACATAACCTGAATTGTCCCACAAAAAAATAATGAAGTTAGTGTATAACTAATTAGTCATGGATTTGGCACAGTCATTTTCTCGATCAGAATGTGGATGGAAATGTTGGTGGACAAACAGCAATGTCGAACATCATAATAATGACATTGACAGTGTTTTGAAATATCTGTTATGTTCATGACAGGTTCTCCGAGGATAATCAGTTGATATTGACTGTGTATTGCGTGGTGAAGACTATGAAACAACATTGATGTAAAAGAATTATTCCAAAAAAGTTAAGTGGTCTATGTATATAGGTGATTTCATTCTATTTTTGGTTTGGATTATGAGTTTTATTTTCCATAGGTACAACTGAGGAATAGCTTTTGGCTGCAATCAATTAGCATTATCAAGTCGCTTATGATTTTCTTATAAGCCCCTTGACTCCAAGGCAAGTATTATTACCCATTATTTCCTTATAGTATAATTCTTAAAACATAATTTATTCATGATCTTTAGCAGAATAAATGCAGTCAAGTAGAATTAAGGGTACCTTGATCAATTAGTTTTGTTGCGTGTGGTTTCGAAAAGTGAAAGTAAAAAATGGAAGTTCGTGCACTTTATGAAGGTCCCAGTTACGAGCTTATATGATGATATCACTATGGTTGTATTAAAGAACACTGTAATATAGATGACGAGGTTTGTAGGTCCTCACTAACAGGATCTGAATGAGCCTTAAACGACATTACAGTTTCCTAAACTATAAGTGGACAATTCTTTTGGGACGGGGAGAGTACCATAAATCCAGCGGATCTGGTAGTGTTAAAAATACGGGGTTTTCTAAGGAACTAAAGTTTATTACGAAACTCTTTCAAGATAAAATGTATCCTTGTCATGCTTTTCTTCCAAACCCATTTTCTCTAATATCTTGGATTGAATATATTTTTTTAAACAGGTCCAGGCAGCACATTGGGCTTTGTTAAGACGCCATGTGTCTGAGGATCTGTTTGGAGTACAAATATGTAGGGCATTTCCTGATATAATTGCTCGAGCTTCTGAACTTCTTAAGCAGGAATGTACTGTGGATTTCATTAATATCAGTATGGGGTGGGTCAGCTCTCCTTTCAAAACCAATGCGGATGAAAAGTGTACTGTGATCCGAGCAGTTTCTAGCATAGTGGACATTCCAGTTACTATAAAGGTATTAAAAACACAAAATTAATGGAAGCATATTATATAACATCTGTTTGGTTTGGTACTTTGGTATGTTTCATATATATTTTATAAGGTTTGATATTCCTTATCCAATATGATCTTTTTTCTTAGCTACATGGTCAAATTGTTTAAATTAGTATAACAATATTCTTTGTATTGCAGAAATTTCACTGATTTGAACTAGCGTCCCACAACCATTAGCTATTAGCTGAGGTATTTTTTTTACTACTGATAGAACTTTTCTATTTTATTTTTTTATTTTTTGAACCTTTGTAGTCCATCATTATGAGTATGCATAAACTAAACATATGCATAAAAGTGAAACTCTCCCCATGGTAATTGGATTAAGTTCTTTTACTACAGAATAAGTAAGATAAGCTTATTGGCTTACTAGAATGGGAATTGAGACAGATGGATATACTGAGCGCCAGCCACCAGGTGTTCCTCATGTTCACAATTCTAAACATTATTTGATATCTGGGAATACTAAAAAATGCATAAACTGAATTTGGTTCTGTTTGTAATATGTCACTAATTTCGAAAGACCGTAATGGTTGAGGAACAGATTTCATTAGTGTCAAATTTGACATATTTGCTTATCAATGGGTCAACTATAGGTACAGTCTAACTCTCTAACTCTAACTAGATACTCAAAACAGGTTGAATGCCAAAAGCCACGCAAGTGTGTTTTTAAAGCATACAAAGTCGACGAAAATCATTGTGTCTAAACTCTCGGTTGTAATGGTATGGTCTGTACATACTTAATTTTGATATATATAATTAAAGGCTTGGTGGCACAACGCATTCGACCTGTTTTGACTATCGCTTTAAAATTACCCATTTTTGACCTGTTTCCCAACTTGCCCGAACCATCGATATTTTTAAATCTATATACTTATCAGGATACTTTAATATTTTCAGGACCCTGGATAGAGTTTTTCTTGGTCTTGAATAATTCTGGGGTAAGTAGTCATATACCATGTCTGATCAAGATGAAGATGAAAAAGCAGTTGCACAAATTTTCATTTCGAATTGCTTAGATATTTATTCTCTAATTGCTATAAGTTTTCATCTCGAATTATACTTTAGTCCCTTTATTTCTCATTAATATCCTTTGAGCCATGTAGAAGCACATTATGAAGATGATATCATAGTATGATATGTACTTATTAAGATTGAAAGCAAACTTACACAGAGCCTAATAATGATTTTTTACAAAGGTCTTACTTTTGATTTAGTTATGTTTTTTAATAGGTGGTCTTAGGTGAATCACCCTTTTGAGCCATGAGAATTTTGATAACCTTCAAATGGTCCATTTCCAAGTTATACGAAGTAGCAATCAAATGCCCAATACGCCAAGAGTTTCAGAAAATGTAAAGAGAAACGAGCCAAATGATGTTGGTTCTTTTTTTTCCTTTGGCCAGTTTTGCAGCATTTAGTGGTGTTGTGAGCTGATGTTGGTGTTTATTTTCTTTGGTCAGGTGCCTTGAATAACATCGATGTGAGCAGCGAGTATGCCTTGAAACTACGACATGAAATCAAAGAGCAATTTGTTGAGGTGAGTACAAACCGTTAGTAACTTTGTTACTCATATGACCCCTACTTCTCCATCGCACCTTGTGGTTTCATTTATCACATGCAACCATTTTATGCATTTATAAACTACCTACGATGCAAGCATATAGAAAATAGCCACTCACTCTTTAAGGTGATGGCAAGCACACAAAAAGTACGCAATTTGTTTCCGACTTGGTTAGCATTCCAGATCGAATTTTCTTCCATTTTTAGTTGTTTAGTTTAATATTATATTAAATTCATATAACTACAAAACTCGATAAAAGTAGAATTTGATAGAGCAGTTGTATTTATTTTTTGTCTTTGAAAATTGGCATATAGGGACCCCTATTACTTATGTATGTCATGTACTGTAATCTTGAGCTAAACCCCAGGTATGCTATCTCTTCGACGTGATGCCACTGAGGTACTAATTTTCACCCATATATCGTTTCTTTTGTTGTTCGTGATATAAGATATACTCTTGTGGCTAGATCTAATGCTTTACATTATACATGTTAAAATTTGCAGCCTCAAAACCTGGTCACTCCCCAAGCCACATTATACAGTAGGAACACTTTTATATCAAGGAGGTTTTCTTACAAAAATGGTTTAGACCATTGGAGAAGATGGAAGTATAGTTCCATTGTGCGAGGGTGACACACTTTACCACGTGGTGCCTTGAACATTCCTTAATAGTTTATTAGCAAATCAATCAACGAGAAATATTGTAGCAATATCTTGCTTCCGTTTCATTGATAGCCTTTATTTGATTAATCAAAATTACATTATAAGGGTTTGACTATGTGGTTTATGGAGCGATACTTATTTGAAGAACCAAAGTTGCGTACAAATAAGATTTATTTCGCATTTGAACAACATATACTTTGTTTTTGTGAATAATTTATAAACTTTTACTCTCTTACGTGGTGCCTTGAACATTCCTTAATAGTTTATTAGAAAATCAATCAGCGAGAAATATTGTAGCAGTATCTTGCTTCCGTTTCATTGATAGTATTTCTTTGATTAATCAAAATTACATTATAAGGGTTTGATTATGTGGTTTATGGAGCGATACTTATTTGAAGAATCGAAGTTGCGTACAAATAAGATTTATTTCGCATTTGAATAACATATACTTTGTTTTTGTGGATAATTTATAAACTTTTACTCTGTTACGTGGTGCCTTGAACATTCCTTAATAGTTTATTAGCAAATCAATCAGCGAGAAATATTGTAGCAATATCTTGCTTCCGTTTCACTGATAGTCTTTCTTTGATTAATCAAAATTACATTATAAGGGTTTGATTATGTGGTTTATGGAGCGATACTTATTTGAAGAACCAAAGTTGTGTACAAATAAGATTTATTTCGCATTTGAACAACATATACTTTGTTTTTGTGGATAATTTATAAACTTTTACTCTCTTATCGGATAATTTATTAACTTTTATTTACTCTTATCTTATCGGATTAGCATTCATTTTTTTCGTTCTTAATGCACTTAATAAATATATTACAATGTTTATAATCAATTAACTGTTACTTAATTTTTTCCTTAGATATTTTTATAAGGTTCGCCCGCCCATTAGACGAGCTATGCAACAAAAGAGGGAATTGGAAAACCAAAGGTCGCGCGTTTAATTTAGTAGTGGATAGTTTTTTAAAATTCAAATCAAATTCATATTTGATAGGTTATAAAGATTTAAATTGTTAAAGGGTTATTATAGATATAAATATGTATTTTTAATATTTGCTAACAGGAATACTAATAAATAGGTGGAAATTTTGAAAGTCTTTTTAAAATTAATTGTTGTTTTACTTTAAACAAGTGTTTTAATTTTTTTAAAGACTTTGTTATAAAAATGAACCACATAATAATAGTCTCAAGAATTGTTAAATATATCAAAGTATTAGTAGAATGCTTATTAAGAAATAATATTATTTTTTATAATATAGAATTGTTTAATAATAACTTTCAAATATGGTAACAAACAAACGATATTGATAACCATACTAAATATTGTTAAGATGCATACAGACAATACGCCTAAAAAAAGTGACTTCCATAATTAAAAAAAACCACCTTTGTATGCACTAAGGTGTTCATTTACGAACCTTATCAATTTTTTTTCCCGAAAGTGTTAGTTTTCACATTCCATATCATGTACTTCTTTCGTCCTCAACAATCATACAATACATTCGTAGTTACGATTCTTCCAAAAAGAAATATACATTTGTGTTAGTTTTCACATTGCATATTATTTACTTATTTTTCTATACTTTGTAATGACGGATACTTTATTAATGTAATTTTCTCATATCGGATTACCTTTCATTTCTTTTTGTTCTTTATTTACTCTATAAATATTTATGATTATCATAATTGATTAAGTGTTACTTTATTTATTCATTTGATACTCATACGGCAAGCCCGCCCAACGGGCGGGCTTTGCAGTTAGTATATATATATATATATATATATATATATATATATATATATATATATATATATATATATATATATATATAGGAGGTTTTCTATAATCTTATATGCATTATAACGCATCATAATGTATTTTTCTAGCTTTTAATTAGATGCATATACGTATATTAGATACATTTTATGATTTCTCTTGTTTTTTGTTCCTCTGCATGTGTCGAAATTCAATGAAAATCAAATTTGCACCAGCTCCACATCAATATTACACATTCGAAACTCCAAAATGTTTCCACTAATTGAATAGAAAATGCATCTAAATGCAAGTCATTACATCTCAAATGTGTGGTTTTAGTCACTTCTCACCACTTCTTATTTTAATTTACTTCTCACTGGATCTCTAATATGTGTGTGCGTGTGTGTGTGTGTGTGTGTGTGTGTGTGTGTGTGTATATCAAATATCCAGGTCTCGGTTAGTTCGGATTAACATTTTTAAATCTAAACTGGAACATAAATGATTATACAGTTCGGTTTTCTTTTAAAAGTTAACCGAAAACCATTTTTCAAGCTCGTTTTTGTTTGTTTAGTTTCGGGTCCGTCCCAAATATTGGACACCCCAAAACCTACGACGGACTTATAAAAGCACTTAAACGATAAAAAATGCCTATTGCTTCCATGGAGACCATTGTTAACCATACTAGCTCAAATAGGCCGAACAAGGTATACAAATTTGGTTGTTAACGAGTCGGCATATTGCCCGCGCGTTACGGCTGGGGCTAACCTAATGTCGAAAGATATTTAGCTTCGATAATAGTGTGTTTTCGGTATTTTTGTATGTTTTAACAATTTTTTGGTATACAATCGTTATTGTAACAAAGAATAATGAGCCGAGTTCTTTTTGTCTATATATATTATAGATTTACCATTTGGGCCGACCACATTGGCTAAAAGGATCTCGACTAAAGATCCAAATATTTTTGACATTTTTTATAAAATCGTGCCTATTTCAGAAGCATTGCAATATTGATCTCGTTTTGTTCGTAATTCAAAGATCTTTCGCGGGTATTTTTTGATCTGAATAAATCGGTAGATATGCGTTATATATTTGATAAATAAAGTTTATTGTATAAAAAGTCGTAAATAGTTAAAAGTTGAGGGTATGTTTTGTAAAAAAATCCATTTGGGCCGGTGGGTTTTTTTTTACGTTGGGTCAGATTTACGTATGTCAGAAGCATTGCAATATTAGGCTCATTTTATTCGCAATTCGAAAATCTTTCTGCGTGTATTTTTTGATCTGAATGAATTGGTGGATATGCGTTATATATGTGATAAATAAAGTTTATTATATAAAAAAGTCGTAAATAGTTAAAAGTTGAGGGTACGATTTGTAAGTTTTTTTTCCTATTTACATTAAAGTTTCAGAAGCATTGTAATATTGGGCTCGTTTTGTTGACAATTCGAAGATCTTTCCGAGGGTATTTTCTGATATGAATGAAGCGGTAGATATGTGTTATATATTTGATAAATAAGGTTTATTATATAAAAAGTCGTAAATAGGTAAAAGTTGAGGGTCCGTTTTGTAAAGTTTTTTTCCATTTTGGGTCGGTGGATTTTTTTTACTTTGGGCCAGATTTTGGGCTAATGTTTTTACCCACTTTTTTGGCACTGTTTTTGGCATTTAGCGTACTGCTAAATGTGTATATATATAATGAGGTTTGCAAACTCGCGTTTCGCGGTGGGGTGTTTGTGTACTGTGTTGTTTTACGGTTATTTGATACTTGTTGTGACCCATTGAATAACGACTTGCTAGGTATATACGTGAAAAATAGCTAAGACGAGCTTAGTCAATCTTTGACGGACCAAATAAAAATATGTTAAAGTCTATTCTAAAAAAAGAAAAAATAGCCTAAGCCGCGAGCCCAAGTCCAAGCGATCCGTGAGCCCAAACCCAAGTGTTTTGTCCAAGTATTGGCCCATGCGCCTGCTAAATATAATGTATAATAATTGTATGATTGTATGAGTATATTGCTTTGATAAAAAAAATACAAAACAAAAATAAAGCGAAATATCTTTAACAACTTAATGAAACAATAAAAGGAATTTTGTATCTTTACTACATATAAAGGAAATTTTCCTAAATCTTGAATTTTCAACAATTGGCTGAATGTTGAAAATTGAATCTATTTTTGGAATTGTTGATAGCTTGAATCTATCTTTGGTAATCCTTCAATTTTAATCACACACCTTGCATTCCATGATCATACCGAATCAACACATCAATACACACAGCTACTACTCATTCACTTTCTCTCTCTCTCTAAAAACACACACAACACCGCTCTCTCCTCTCTCTCTCTCTCTCTCTCTCTCTCTAAACCAAAAATCATTTTTGCTCTAGCCACCGTTGGCTGCCGCCTCACCACCATCGGTTGCCGCCCGCCACCGCCCCATTTTGCTCATTACCAGCCGCCAACTTGCTTACTCGCCGGAAAAGTCACAACGTTGCCAAAAAACCGGCTGACGCAACTGATTCGGCGGATAAGGAACCGCTGACTCGCCAGTTCGTCACCACAATAGTTAACTCGTTCAATCTATTTTTTATAGATCTATATGTTTTCTTTGTAGATCTAAGTTTTTTATAAAAAA
>BQNB010091043.1:2239-26980 GCA_026074375.1 Tanacetum coccineum
TGATCAAACTAGGGTTTGTAATCCAATTGTCGTCAACCATAATACCATTAATCATCTGATTTCGTCTTTTCTGATTGATTAACCCATGAAAGAATTTAGTGTTTTCATCCCCTTCAATATCCCATTTGACCCGAGCTTTTTGGATGAGATCCATCGAAGCGAACTTATCTATGATTTCGAGCTCATGAAGAGGATTAAGGCGATTCTCAGTGTTAGAAGGCGAGATGGAGCCCTCGTCGATTTTCTTTTCAATGGAGGATAATTCCTCAAGAGCTGTAACTTTTCTGTTTCTCTCCATAGTCTTGTTATTGTTGTTCTATTTCTGAATCTTAGCTTTGAGAATACAAAACTTTTTATGACATTTGATAGGGAATCCAGAATTATTAGAGTCGAGCGAATCTCATTCGGATTTGATGAGATCGTCAAAACCATCTCTCAAGAGCCATGAGTTATACAATTTGAACGAGAAGGGGCCAAAATTAATTTTGTTAACATGAAAGAGGATAGGATTGTGATCCGGCCATATCCTATCAAGAGCAGTAATACGAATGTCTAGGAGCAAATCAATCACATCTTCTAAAATAAGGAAACGGTCAAGTTTACTGAGCTTAGTACCTGCTTTATTCATCCATGTAAAACAACGCCCTCCAATAAGGAGGTCAACCAAACCTGTAACATCAATGAAAGAGTTAAAATAATCAACTTTAATGTTATTAAAAATAGAACCAACCCTTTCTTGCTCATTCCTGATAGCGTTCATGTCTCCAAACATAATGTAGGAGCCCTTATGATGATGCATGAAGTCTTAAAGTCTATTCCATAAGGCGAGCTTAGAGACCTGGTCTTGAGGACCATAAATTAGTACTCAACTATTTAGGACTTTCAAACTAGCTATAGAGCAACTAATCTTATTTTTGAAAATGAATCAAGGAAAGGAAGGAGGGAAAATGAATTTGGTTTTCTGTTTGTTTGTTTGTTTCTCAGTTTTATATATATACTACTGGCTACTGGTCTATGGGTACATGGAATATTTGGGGGGTGTTTCGATTCCTAACGGATACTGCTATCAAGTACAGAATATTATAAGATGAATATTCTATACAAATAATATACGTTCTCCGTCTTAAATTAATAGTTCACGTTTTTTTAGATAATCTAATTTAATTGTTCACCGCTAAAAATTGGTAAAGATGTTTAATTAAGGTTTTCTATATGATTTAGGTTCATTTGAATACCAAAGTTTTATTGGATATTTGGGACTCATCTTCACCCTCCATCTCCATCTCATCCAAAAGATGAGATTAATTTTCCAATTTACACTAAAAGTGTATTTTTGTCTAATATATATACATTTTTCTAATAAACTTCTCATTCAATCACACACACCCCTGTGTGTTTTTCTGCATCTCATTATTTTCTCTCTCTATACCATTAACACAAAAACACAAACAACACAAATAGATCTAGATTCGATCGATCATTACAAACAACACAAAATTATGTTCTTCAATTCATCAATCGATCATCTTATCATCTCGTTCTTCAATTTGTTAACATCAGGTTCATATTCTTCTCGTTATATTCATCATTTTATCATTTTTTAGCTAATTCAAGTGAATAAGCTTATGAATTAGAGGAGAGGATAGCTATCTGAATAAGCGTATGAATTAGAGAGAGAGTTATGTGAATAAGCTTATAAATTAAAAGATAGTTATGAATAAACTTATGAATTATTGTGATTTGATTTTATTGTGCTGAATTATAAGCTAACTTATTAGCTTATTTTCATCAGATCTGGTCATTTTATCCCTTTTTAGCTAATTAATGTGAATAAGCTTATTTATTAGAAGAGAATAGAGTTATATGAATAAGCTTATGAATTAGATGAAAGTTAGTATGAATAGATTATGTTATTATATAGTTTTATGATCTGAATAACTTATTATTTAGCATTTGATTGATTTAAGTTATTGATATAAGCTGAATTAAGATTGTTTTTGCTTATTAGTTAGCAATAAGCAGTTTTGAGTTGATATGAAATATATCATATATAATATTAGCTTGGGTTAATGTGTTTATAACTGAGATTATTTTGTTTGATATATCATATGTGATATCACATGTGATATTTCATTCTATTGGATTTATTATATGTGATATCACATATGATATCACATAGTCTGCTTTATTGGATATATCATATGTGATATCATATGTGCTTTTTTGCTTTTTTTCATGAAACAACTTATTTATATTTTTATTTTCATGAAACCGATTGAAAAACGTTTTGAAGAACAGGAATGCATGTTCATTATGTGGAAGTTTTGATTACAACAAGAGGAGCTAAGGATTGAAGATCAAGAACAAGTTGTGGTTCAACAAGAAGTTGTGATTCAAGAAGAAGTTGTTTAAGAAAAAGAAGATTTGGTTCAAGAAGAAGAAGACTTGGTTAAAGAAGAAGAAGAGTTGTTTCAAAAATAAGAAGGCTTTGGTTCAATGATAAATGCATCAAACTGATTGATATTTTCACATGTGATATGCTAGGAAATCAGATATGATTTTACATTAATTTTCTTTTCATTACAATTATCACATGTGATATTTAAAAGTACTCTTTCTAATGTTTGATTTTTATATGAACAAGTGTTAGAAATTTTATTTTACTTGATTTTGGTTGATTTTGATTTTACATGAATGTGAATCTATTAAATATCAGATGTAGATATTTGTATTTTACAATTTTGTAGCAAACTATCATATGTGATTTCTTTTAGAAATCATATGTGATTTAACACAATCACCAGTATTTTATCAACCATCATACTTGATATTTATACAATGATAACATGTTTCCTGTTCTAATGTTTTTTTACAAGTGATTATGAATGTGTTCAATAAAACATAAACAAAATAGACATAATATCGAAAATCACATCTGTAAACGTTTCACCATTTTCATTTCAATATAAAACATGACGACATAGTACCATGAAAGTTATACCAGTTTAACAAGACATTATACTAGTTTCCGCTGGTTTATAAAGTCGTTTGTAGATGTCAAAACTCCATACGGAGATTATAAGAAAAAAATGGAGAATACATCTTAAACGTGAAATGAAAATTCATGTGCTTATTCATTGAGCTTCTTGGGCTTTTGGATGCTTGTGGTGTTCAAGATGCCATGAAAACTGCATTCCCTACACAAATAAAAAGATTTGATTTAATTTTCAAACAGATTATCATATATGATATTATACACACAACTAACTTTTCAAACCAATAATATCAACAAAATCTCCATAAACGTTTAAAACCTAACTTATATCATATATGATATATTATATAAGTTTTTACAGTTTTTGCAGGCAACTTATCATATATGATATTTCAGTAACAGATCATACTTTATCTGTTTAACTTAGACTAAGCCTTCGGCTTCGCCTTAGGCTTAGCCTACAGCTTCGAAAAAGGCTTATTCGTGCTCTTACACTATGATTCTGTTACTCAAACTAACTTCTAGTCCATCATTTCGTCTCTAACATCACAATATCATTAACAAATCCTTTCTAAATAGTGAAAACTTAACTTCTATTCACACATTTTCTTCATTAAAATCTTAATAAAATCAGCATACTCTGTCTATAACTGATAACCTTACTTATCACAATAACATCATTCAAAATTTTAAAATATTATCAAAATATCTTCATTATAAACTCTATAAACACAATAACTAGAACAAAAATCACAATATGTTCATCATAAACTCTATAAACACTAGACTTCATTATTTATGCGTAAATAATAGTAAAATATGTAGATGAAATGTTTTATACCTGAATCGATGATTTTAATCATCATTTTGAGCGGTTTTTAACTCGAACCTTCACCTTTAGGCTTATTCTTTAAGATGTGGTCGTCAACAGCAACATCATCGTCGTTATCTTCTATTTTTGATGTGTCGCACGGTTATGTGTGTGTGTATTTTGATCGGTTTGAATGTGTGAGTAGTGTGTGTTTTGGAGAGAGAAATGGTGATAATACTATGAGACGAAAGTGAGTAGACCTGAAGTGTAAGTAGTTGTGTGGTGTTAATTTACTTTAATGCCCCTCCGCCCCTTTTCTTTTTTTAATTAATAAAGGTGGATTAATCTCATCGATGAATGGCTGGGATTGGTCTCCCAGTATCCTACAAAAATAAGGTATCCAAAATAACTCCTCTAAAAAAGGTAAAGACCATTTATTACCAAGCTACTTTTTTATTTGTACCGTAATGACCAACTTACTTTTTTTCGTACTCATTACACCAACGTACATTCAAATTTTGTTCGATATCACCAATATGACCATAATATGACTATTACATTTGCCTTCTTTAACATATTTACAATCATAATTTTTTTAAATCTTAATTTTTTAAAAAGTATTTTAACAAAAAATATTTTTTTTAAAGTAATTTTTTTAAATCATAATTTTTGTTGTAAAAAGTAATTTTTTTAAATATAATTTTGTTTAAGTAACGTACAGGTTTTTTTATAGAATCATAAAATTATTTTTTAAAAATATTTGTGTACATTAAAAAAATTACCTTTTTTTAAAAATTTTGTACTTTGATAAGTGCTAGATTATTCTTTTTTAAAAATTTATCGTACTTGTGTATTAAGAAATCTGTAATTTTTTAAAATAAAAATTTAATTTTTTTCGTACTATTTAAATTTAACATTTTTTTGTTTAAGTAAGACAAAATAAAACGTTAATAAACTTTTTTTCTTTTTACTTTGAATATTTTGTTACTTTTTGTGATTTTTTTTTCTTAAACTTTTAAAAAATCTAACTTTTTTTTTGAAGAAAGATTAAAATTTTAAAATAGTACGAAAATTTAATTTTTTAAAAAAAAATTAGATGTAAAAAGTGCGGTTTATTTGTATAAGAGTAAATTTTGTTACAAAATATTATAATTTTTTTTACTATAAAAATAACGTTTAGATTTTTTTTTTGTTGTAAGGTACTTTATAAAAAAAGTAAGATTTAAGATAGTTGTAAGAATGTGTTGTGATTTGTTAATAGGTTAAAAAGACAAGGGTAATATAGTCATTTTATTGTCGCATAATTGGTGATATCGAATAAAATTTTGAATGTACGTTGGGCTCGTAGAATTGGTACGAAAAAAGTTAAGTTGTCATTCACCGGTACAGAATGAGAAAGTAGTTGGTAATAAGGTGCCTTTACCGTGTGAAGAAAAAAAATGCACCAAGATGAAGGATGTTCCCAATAAGTTGTTACATATTTTAATAATTAGGGTGGTGTTTAAAGCCATTAAATACTAAAGAACTTACAATTTTGTCCCGGGTTAGGTAACAAACTTTTTTATTACACATTCTAAACAATGAAACTTGTTGTTTTGTATAAAAGTTAGAAATATGACCGGTTGAGGGTCCACGTAATATCCACGTAATAATAAGGTTGCGTTTAGTTGGAGAACATTTTCTATCATTTTCTATTTCCTGTTTTGTAGGAAAAAGGATGGGGTTTTCATCTCCACAAAACAATAAAAAATTTAGAAAACGCGTTTAGTTAGAGAAACACGTGTTTGTGTTTTTCATTTTGCAAAACTAGAAAACATGTTCAAGTGTTGTTGTTTTCTATCTCAATTTTTTTATTTACTTTCGTAATATTATAAAGTGTCGAGGTATAATGTGGATACTTATACGACTAAAACACATGAATAATAAATAAGTATGTTTATATTTAATACATATACACCGGGTATACTTAAAAGTATATAGTCGTACATATTCCCAAGAGCAAACGAGGAAAATAAATACATTAAACATGTGCACCACCATATAAGTAAGAACAGTATATAGTTATATAAACTAGCAAGTTTATACAGGAAGTCGTTAGCCTAATCTTGTAGACTAAGACTGACTGTATTTACTTAGGTATTTGACGGTGTGATTCATTTGCCATACTTGGATATATTTACCATTCGCGGATTACTAAGGTGAGTTCATAGCCCCATGTTTTACTATATCAATGATTTATAACTTTTGGGGTGAGAAACATGCTTTGTTTTACAAATTGGACATAAGTGTACATTTTATCATGATTACATGTTTGCCTAAGTAGCGATAACCCTTTGAGCCCATTATCATGAAGTGTTAATTTCTTTGTGGAAGCGCGAATGTTATATATAGATCTATTTGGGTTGACATCCCCATCCGGGTGAGTAGCTCTCACTGGTGTCACAGAGTGAACCAACGGATGTATACCATGTCGGATTCGGATGTTGCGGGTTAGAACATCATCACGGGCAATGTAGGCAATTTATATTGCAATTCATACATGTCGAGATTCGGTAATGCTGGGAACAATCAGGGGTACCAACAATAGAATAAGAGGCAGAACATTGGGCAAGCCTACACCGCTAGGCCTGGTGAGAAGAGGGAGTACACGGGATCATTGCCCTTGTGTACAAAATGCAAATATCACCACAAAGGTCTATGTGCTCCCAGATGTAATAAGTGCAAGAAGATCGGTCACTTGGCTCGTGACTGCAGAAGTTCTGGTCCCAATGGTAATAACAACAACCGTGGGAACTTCGGAGCAACTCAGAATGCTATCACTTGTTATGAGTGTGGTGTTCAGGGGCACTTCAAGAAGAACTGCCCAAAGTTTAAGAATGAAAACCGTGGTAATCAACGTGGGAACGGCAATGCACCAGTCAAGGTTTATGTGGTTGGGCTATGCGGGATAACAAAAGGTCTAGAACGTCGTTATGGCGTACGTTCCTTTCTAAATGACCGTTATGCTTATATTATATTTGATATGATGCTGATAGAGTTTTGTAATCTACTACATTTAGTTCCATAATTGATATCCACACAACTCATTAGACCATATTATTTATGATGTTGAAACTGCCGACGGGAAATAATTGGGATAAAACACTATCATCGGGGTGGTACATTAAACTTTTAAGACCATCTATTTTCAACATACAACTTGATGCCACGTAGAACTGGTAGCTTCGGACGTCTTTAATCGGTATGGATTGGTTGTCAAAGTACCATGCTATCATTGATTGTGCCTAGAAAATCGTTCGTATTCCCTGGGGAAATGAAACCTTAATTGTTCATGGTGACGGAAGTAATCAGGGAAACGAGACTCGACTAAACATCATTTCGTGCACCAAAACTCAGAAATATTTGTTAAAATGACATCATGTCTTTTTGGCACATATTACTACGAAGGATACTGAAGACAAGTCGGGGGAGAAGCGACTTGAGGACGTACCAATCGTTCGAGATTTTCCTGAAGTATTTCATGAAGATTTTTTGGGTCTTCTACCGACTCGACAAGTGGAATTCCAAATCGATTTGATGTCTGGTGTTGCACCTGTAGCACGAGAACCTTATCGATTAGCTCCTTCCGAAATGAAAGAGTTGTCAGAGCAACTGCAAGAACTATCCGACAAGGAATTTATAAGACCCAGTTCCTCAACTTGGGGAGCTCCGGTCTTGTTTGTCAAAAAGAAGGACGGATCATTTCGGATGTGCATCAACTATCGGGAACTAAACAAGCTGACGGTGAAGAATCATTATCCACTCCCAAGGATCGACGATTTATTTGATCAACTACAAGGATCTAGTGTTTATTCTAAGATAGACTTGCGATCGGGCTATCATCAACTCCGAGTACGTGAAGAAGATATTTCAAAGACGGCATTTAGGACTCGGTATGGTCATTACGAGTTCCAAGTGATGCATTTGGTTTGGACAATGCACTGCTGGTATTAATGGGATCTCATGAACCGTGTGTGCAAACCTACTTGGATAAGTTTGTAATTGTCTTATCGACGTATACTTATTTATTCAAAGAACAAGAAAGAACAGAAGAGCATTTAGGCAAATTAGGAATTGGCTTAGAAGGAGGAGTTGTATGCTAAATTCTCTAAATGTGAATTTTGGATTCCTAAGGTATAATTTCTCGGCCACGTGATTGATAGTCAAGGCATTCACGTGGATCCTGCCAAGATCAAATCCATAAAAGATTGGGCCTCTCCTAAGACTACAACGGAGATTCGTCAATTTTTAGGTCTTGTCGGTTATTACCGAAGATTCAATTAAGGATTTTCAAAAATCGCTAAGCCAATGACCAAACTCACTCAGAAGAAAGTCGCCTTTGAATGGGGTGACAAGCAAGAAGCAGCTTTTTAAACATTGAAGAATAAGTTGTGTAGCGCGCCTATCTTAGCTCTCCCTCAAGGAGCTGAGAACTTCATTGTGTATTGTGATGCGTCACATAAAGATTGGTGAGTTGTTGATCAAACCGAGATGGGTGGATTGCTTACGCATCATGACAGGTGAAGATTCATGAGAAGAATTATACTACTCATGATTTGGAACTTGGTGCAGTGGTGTTTGCTTTAAAATTTTAGAGGCACTGCCTGTACGGAACCAAGTGTACGGTATTCACAGATCATACGATCTTACAATACATTCTTGACCAAAAGGAGTTGAATATGAGGCAACGTCGTTGGTTAGAGTTGCTCAGTGATTACCACTGTGAAATTTGTTATCACCCGGGGAAAGCAAACGTAGTGGCCGATGCCTTAAGCCGTAAAGAACGGATTAAGCCATTACGGGTTCGAGCCTTAGTCATGACTATTGGTTTGAATCTTCCCAAACAAATTTTGGAAGCGCAAAATTGAGCACAAAGCGGCGACATCACGAAGAAGACTGTGGGATGTTGATCAGGAAGGATTTTACCAAAGGAAAAGTTGGAACCCGTGCGATGGAACTTTGTGCTTAAATAGTAGGCGTGGTTGCCAGCGTTATGGTGATTTAAGGACCGTGATCATGCACGAGTCCCACAAATCAAAATACTCTATCCATCCGGGTTCTGACAAAATGTATCAAGACATGAAGAAGCTATATTGGTGGCCCAATATGAAGGCCGACATTGCCACCTATGTTAGCAAATGTTTGACGTGTGCTAGAGTCAAAGCTTGACATCAAAGACCACCAGGATTATTGGTACAACCCGAGATACCTCAATGGAAGTGGGACAACATCACTATGGATTTTGTCACAAAGCTTCCTAAGTCGTCACAAGGTCATGACACCATTTGGGTGATTGTTGATCGACTTACTTAGTCTACAATATTTACGCCAATGAGAGAAACTGACTCCTCAGAGAAATTAGCGAGAATGTACATAAAGGAGGTAGTCGCGAGGCATGGAATACCTGTCTCAATCATCTGTGATCGTGATCTTAAGTTTGCATCCCATTTTTGGAGATCACTTCAAAAGGCCTTGGGCACTAGTTTAGATATGAGTACTGTGTACCATTCACAAATTGACGGACAAAGCGAGAGGACTATCCAAACTCTCGAGGACATGCTACGTGCTTGTGTGATCGACTTTGGAAATAGGTGGGTTAGACATTTGCCATTAAATGAGTTTTCTTACAACAACAGTTATCACGCTAGCATCAAGGCTGCACCAGTCGAGGCACTTTATGGTCGAAAGTGTCGTTCGCCTGTTTGTTGGGCCGAGGTTGGAAAAGTTCAACTCACCGGTCTAGATTGGTTCAAAGAGACACTGATAAAGGATCATCTTATAATCAATCATACGAATGCAAGGCGCTCGTGACCGACAAAAGAGTTACGCCGACTTAAAGCGTAAGCCGATGGAGTTCCAAGTTGGGGATAGGGTTATGCTCAAAGTTTCACCTTGGAAATGAGTCGTGCGTTTTGGCAAACGGGGAAAGCTAAACCCTAGATATGTTGAACCTTTCAAGGTGCTGGAAAAGATTCGATCTGTTGCTTACAAGCTTGAGCTTCCTCAAGAGTTGAGCTGGGTTAACAATTCATTTTCATGTATACCATATTTGAAGAAATGTTATTTCGACGAACCATTAGCCGTTCCGTTGGAAGGACTACATATTGATGATAAGCTCCGTTTCATGGAGGAACCCGTAGAGATCATGGATCGAGAGGTCAAACGGTTGAAGCAAAGCCGTATCCCAATTGTCAAGGTTCGATGGAACTCGAGGAGAGGTCCTGAGTTCACATGGGAACGTGAAGATTCATTCAAAAAGAAATACCCACATCTCTTCACAAATCGGGCGTCTTCATCCACTACAAGGTCTTAAGCTTTGAGGGCAAAGCTCTTTTAACGGGTGGAGACTGTAACATTTCAGATTTTCAGGTCATTTTACGACTCCTATTATTCTTCACTATTTATTTTAGTCCAGTACACGTTTACTTTTAATTTAACTTTTAAGCTAAATCGCGTAGACTAGAAATAATCATTCAACGTAAACGGTCACCAAATAAATTAAGGTTTACGTCAAGCAAATGTTATGTAATTATTAGGAAGATAATTATTAACTTTGCGCGTTTTATTTTTATTGGTCACGTAAAAGGCTTACGTTTCGCAATAAAATACGTTTAGACACACCCCGGAAATGCCTAGACTTACCTAGACTCAACCCAATAACCACTTTTAACCCGTAAACGCAAAAATGATTTGGTTTTCGTGTTATTAAGCCATGAAGGCCGATTGTGGCTAGATTAAAACACAATACTCATGTGTAAACAACTAGGTCTAGCAAATCTTGTACAATTATCTCCTAATTAAAGATTGTACTTGTATATCTTGCATGAGATTTCAAATCCCTTTTTCCCTCCTAATACTACACGACTAAGCGTCCTAAACAACTAGAAATCTTCTATTATCCATGCTAAGTACAAGTACTACATCTAACTAATTAATGTAGTGTACTTAGGGTTTATAAACTTGTGATTAAGAAGCTATTGACCAAAGGATAAAGACCACATTGGATCTCTTTTGTGTCTTGGATACCCGCGGCCAACACACACCCTACACAAACTCAAGATTATCAAAATCCTAAGCAATCTTGTACAATGATCTTGCATTTATGGGATGTACTTAGGAGGTATTAACAAAACCATGAGTGCTTAACTAGAAACCATGAAACCACCCTATTAGGGCACGGTTTGGTTTGGATTAGGGACTAGAAAAGCTATCTAATCTTAAGCCTATATAAACCCACTCATACTTGACACTTAACACTTCTTACAACTCTTAAACACACAAACTCTCTCCAAGCAAAACCATCTCATTCCCTTCTCTTGTTTCGGGTCATAAGCCGCGAACAAACACCTTCATAATCTCACCATCACTCTTGAACAAGTAACTTAGGTTATCTTAGTGTGATCAAGGAAGCTAGGGTTTGATTCGTGTAAGGTTTTGAAAGTAAAGAAGCCACGGGTTTAAGCTAGGAAGTGGGTTATATATTCGGGTTAGATCACAACTCTCACGACACCAAACAAGACGCTAGGACTCCTTGTAAGTCGAGTCTAACTCATACGTATTCATATTCTTACTTGCTATTTTCTTGTTAGTCGAAATGGGTCACGTTAACTTGTGTGGAACAAGTTAACGTGAGTATGAACATGCATGGTTCAACCATGCATGGTTCACGATGCATATATGTATATATACTTATCATGTGTGGTGCTAGACTATGTTAAAATGTGCAAAGCAAGGTTTAATAACAAGCTAACGCTTAATCAAATTCGTTTTATCATGAGTATAAGGACCAACGTGGAGTTTTAACACTTGGACACGATTTGCACTAAAACCACACGTAAACATTTATATGATAACTTGATGGATTAGCTCAGGAAGGAGCATATCAACTAGTAGAGTGTTTGAATGTGTTAAACGCGAGCCATAGGTGGGTCAAATATGCTCAAAGTGTTCGATTTGTGGTTAAACACCGTGAACACAAACCATACGCACCCACAATGGACGTATATGTCCACTGTTGGGCCATGTAGCCCACCAAGGGTTAACATGGCTTATGGTTTTGGCTTATAAGGGAATTAGGGTTCTTAACAAAGACTTGAGGACTTAACGAAAACCCTAATGGAACCCTAGAGCTAGTAATAAGCTTAACGGGCCACTAATGGGCTTATTAAACCCAAGAGCCCACTGTTGGGCCAAGCAGGCCCAACAGGCCGTAACTGTAGGGTCCACAGCTTATTATAGACTTAGATAAACTATTGGATCTCTTGAAAATAAGCCCACACCTTAAAAACCTTTAACGAGTTCATAATGAGCCTAAAAGCCCATTACTGAGAGCTTATTGGCTTACGGATAAGCCAAACTATAAAAGTAGCTTAACAACTTTAATAAGCTTAGAGGAGTTTATTGAGAGCTTATGTGCTTTTGAAATCCTTATTGGACTATTAGAATGCATAATGGACCTTAACGGCCCCAAAAAGCCCAATAAGCTTAAATAAGCTCATCCGAGCTTATTTATAAGCTGTCACATCTTATATGGCTTATTGGAGTCTAATAAAGCCTTTTGTCACTTTTCAAAACTTATTTGAACCTAGAATTTAATTCTTGGTAGTTGGGGGACTAAAAGTGTAAAACTGGGAACTTAAGGGATTAAAATTGTTAATAATCAAAATTCATAAACATAAGGACTGTTTTTTTATAAATATAGAAAACCTAATGATATTTTATGAACAAAAACTTTGTTATAACTATGTCTAGAATTGTTGACATGCGTGACTCAAAAACCCAGAAGTGTTGACGAGCTCATACAAGCTTGAAAAAGCTTGATGAGCCACGTCTTGGACACGAAACCCATTTAAGATGGGTGTGGAATACGTTAGTATGCTAAAACATGATTAAGTAATGCTTAACAAGTGCTTAATGTGCTAAACAAAAGGTTAAAACCTGAGAAAACCAACCATAAGCGGAATGGAATGGACCAGCTTTCAAGATCGTATTGGGCTATTTTGACAGCCACTAGTGAGGCCCAATAGCAGGCTTAACAGCCTAATAAGATTTGACAGCTTATTGGTGTGCTAAAACAGTAAATTAGGGCTTATTGAAAGTTAATTGTGCTAAAGGACCTTGTTTGAATAAAACTAGGCATGTAAAACCCTTAACAATATAACGGTGTTCATATAGGCTCAAAAGCCATTAACCAGAGAGCTTATTGGTTTATGGAATAAGCCAGAATGTAAAACAGCTTAAACAGACTTATAGGTGCTTAATAAGACTAGAAAAATAAGTTGAACAATGTATAAAACCCTAATGGATCTCTTGGACCCTTACGAGTTGAGTTATTTAGGGAACAAGTCCAATAAGCTCAAATAAGCTTATCTGAGCTTATTATAAAGCTCAACAGCTCCTTTAAGCTTAAATGAGCTTAAAGAGGGCTTGTGAGCTTTTAAAATCCTAAATGGACCATTGAAACGCTTAATGGACCTTAACGGGCCCAAAAAGCCCAATAAGCTTAAATAAGCTCATCCGAGCTTATTTATGAGCTGCCACGGATTATGTAGCTTATTGGAGACTAATGGAGCCTTTTGTTACTTTTCAAAACTTATTTGGGTTTAAAATGTAAATATTCTATTTTCATAAACATAAAGGAGCGTTTTTATGTAAATATGGGAAAGCCTAAGGTATTTTATGAACAAAAGTTAATTTTAATAAAAACACATAAGATTCGGACTAGTCGGGTATAATGTGGATACTTTTTACAGCTAAAACACATGAATAAATAAATAAGTATGTATATATTTAATACATATACACCGGTATTTTAAAAGCAATAGTCGTACAACTCCCAAGAGCACACGAGGAAGATAAATACATATTAAACGTGTGCACACACAAAGATAACAGTGTATAAATAAAACTAAGCAAAGTTATTGTATTTTATACAAGAGTCTTAGCCTAAAACTAGTAGATCTAGACTTGAACCGTATTAACTTAGGTATTGACGGTGACAGCTTTACTTAACCATCATTGTATTTGCTATACGCTGAGAACAACCATAAGGTGAGTTCATAGCCCCATGTTTTTACTCTATCAATGATTTACAAATACTTTTTGGGTTGATGAAACATTTTGCATTGTTTTACAAATTGGACGCAAGTGTACATTTTATCATGATTACGTGTTTGCCTAAGTAGCGATAACCCACTATGCCCATTATCATGAACTGTCAATTACTTTGTGCGAGCGCAAATGTTATAAATATATCTATTTGGGATTGACATCCCCGTTTGGGTGAGTAGCGCTCACTGTGCCGGTTTACCGGACAACAGACGTGTACCATGTCAGATTTAGAATGTTGCGGGTTAGAACATCATCACGGGCAATGTTGGAAATTTATATTGCAATTCATACATGTCGAGCTTCAGTGTCATGAGCTTAGGGAAACGTAATTACATTTTTGTGATGTTTGCATCTGTTGCATTATCACGGGGAAAATCTTGCGGTCCTACATTACATTTTACATAAACCTATGAATTCACTAACTTTATGTTGACGTTTTAAAGCATGTTTTCTCAGGTCAATGAGTCACAAGGTGCTAAGGATACATTGGGGATACTCTTTTGGGGAGTCACGCATAAAAGATTTGGAGTCATTACATCTTGGGATATTTGTTATGATCTAAAATCTTGTTATTTCAATGTTGAACAATTTAAGCCGTTGTGCTTTGTATTAAAAAATTTCAATAAATCCAATGTATCATATTTCAAACGACTCTTTTAGAGGTCGTTCTCATATCTTGTGCTATTGATCTATGAAGTAACGCTCCCGGACAGATTATTTCTGCTGCGACCTAATTTGGGGGTGTTACAGATTGGTATCAGAGCCAAGGTTATAGAGAACCAGGCTAAATGTTTTTACTTGGACTATAACCATTTTCAAACATTGCATCATACAAAGGATTAATCATGGGACATTCACTTATACAATTACTTGTTGCATTATTTTAGTGATTACAGATGCTGCATGTGTTCACTTACGGTGTTTATAAAAAATGTTATTATGGGTCTAATAATATGTACTAAGTAAACTAGTTTAGAGTGTTACACAGATCATGTCATGTCTTCTTCTTCCACATCACCTACACACAGAAAAGAAAAACATCAGTCTAACAGTGATTGCCGAGCCAGGGAGAGTCTTCTAGGGAGCTGATGAGGAGCTGTCTGATAGAGGTGCTCAACGAGTCATCGTATACAGATACGATGGACTCCCTATGCAGCCGGTATACGCCCGCCATCTCCAGACTATGTGCTAGGACCTGAGCACCCACCGTCTCCCGATTACGTACCCAGTCCTGAGCACCCACCTTCACTTGTCGAGGTACCATACGAAGTCCTGATGCCTAGTACCCCCCCCGAGTACTTAGAGTATCCTATGCTTAGCACCCTTACAGGACCAGCCTCTACCTACTGATGCCTCACCCGTAGCCCTATCACTGGGCTATGTGGCAAACTCTGACCCGGAGGAGGACCCCGAGGAGGATCATGCTGATTATCCCGCTGACAGAGGGTATGATGATGATGAGCCCTCCGATGATGATACTGATGACGAGGATGAGGAGCCCTTTGAGGATGAGGATAATAACGAGGAGGAGGAGTGCCTAACTCTGGCCGACTCTTCTGCTGTACCTGTTGTTGACCCTGTTCTCTCAGATGGGGATACAGAGGCATTTGAGACGGATGAGTCTGCACCTACACCTGTACCATCACCCAGACGGCACACTGCTAGGATATCTATCCGATCCGAGGCACCTATGCCTTTTCCATATGAGGAGGAGGTCGAGAGACTTCTTGCCTTACCACCACCACCACCATCACCACGCATCTCACTATCACCACCCTCTGCAGAGGAACGCCTTGCTAGGTGTTTAGCTGCACCTACACTTCCATCATCACCATTTCCTATAGTATCTCACCCATATGGTAGCCCTAATTATGTGCGTGCACCCCCAGGCTTCAAGCTGCCTATGGGAAAGAATGATATCCTTATCGCCATGGGCCACTAAGCCTTTTCCATATGTTTGAAATTTCACTACAAAACAACATCCAAACAACAGCTTGTCAGTCACATCATCCGAGCGCCTTCCGGCAACTTCGAAAGCTCAGTCCGACGTCTTTTCTTTTTAACAACATCCGACAACAAATCTGGCATATTATCCTTCACAACCTGCTCCAAAACAATATACCTTTACGAACACCTAAAATAAAACAAAATATATAAAAAAATTCATTAGTAACAGACACATATGCTTTATGAGTAACTGCTTATATGCATACTCTCGACAAAGTGCCATTTGAGTACATGAACTAGAAAGCGTTCCACATTTTGTACTCACTACGTAGCTCATTTTCCTTGACATCAGATACACTCACTAACACCCCAAATCAAAATCTAAGATCTATAACAAAAACTGCAAAAAAAAGACTCAGACACTACAGATAACTAACTTTTTATGAACAATTTGTTTGCGAAAAATCATTGGTGTAAGTTTGGGGTGTCAAAATCAAGTTTCAGGTTACAATTTTTCGTTGAGACATTATATCAAATAGTTGATGGGTGTGTGTGACCGAAGATGATTTGATGGTGATGTGAGGTTAATACATACCAAATCGATGTTGTATTCACATGGCGGAGGTGCTCGACAGCGGCTAAGAGATGAAGGATCGCGACCGTAGTAACCATGATATTTGATAAGTTGATGTGTGTTTGTAATAGGTTGCTACCGATGATTTGAGTGTTTGAGTATTGTAACAGTGATGGAAGGGATGCGATGATGGTGGTGGATGATAAGAGTGGGGTGTGATGGCGGTGTTGCGGCGGTGGGGTGCGACGACGGTGGTAGGTGGGTAGGTGGGTGTGTGTGTTTATAAGAGTGTGTTAGGGGAAAGTGTGAAATAGAGTGTTGGATCTATTTTGAAATGGATGGCCCAGATGAAGTGGTTTGTTCTTTTTTTGGACCATGTTCCTTACGGAACTTTTCTCCTCTGAAAATAGCTTGTGTTCTTGCATCGTTTCGTACATTTTTATTTTCGTATTGTATATTTTTTTAATTTGCGTATTGTATTGTTTTTATTATCGTATTGTATTTTGTATTTTAATTTGAATAAAATGAATTCAGATCGTGTGAAAAAACGGAAAATAAAATAAAATTGTGGGTGATGGGGCCAAAATGAAAATGTTGATGCAATGTTATGAGTGAAAGTGTATTTTGAAGTGGGAGTGAGATGCTGACGTGGCACCCTGTGAAGCCGAAACGAAGAGCTCTCTTCAATCACAATACCTAATGCTGTTATAGGAGAAAGATATAATATTTGGTTAAGAATTACTACATATATAATAATATTTTTTGTTTTCAGTATTTTTACTTACCATTTTTTGGTATTCGAATTATTTGGGTTTATATGTTGCAATTGAAAGAATTACACAATATTAGGTATTCGTGTTATCAATTTGATGACGTGCGGTTAGTTAGTTGGTTGAGTGTTAGCTAGGTTGTTAAATGTGATTAGGAAAATGCTACATCTACAAAGCTTTTACAAACAAACTTTCACAAAATGTCTTTTAACTAATAAAAATTATCCAAATTACTTCTCTCTTATCCTTTTGAATTCAAATCTTCATATCCATGTATGCCACATCATTTTTTGGAAAATCTTTTGTAAAGATTTTGTGGATGTAGCATACCTCATGTGATTATCAAGTTTTGTGAATGATTTCAGAGTTTATGCGGTTGAATAGTGAGTGACTATGTTGACTAACGATCGCTTGACGATTGTTTTGTTTGGTTGTATGCTAAGGTTTAGTGATAAGTTTTGATGTTATTGGAGTATATCTTTATGTAACTGAATTAATGTGAAGGACTGAAGGCACCTTGACAAGTCGACAACTTCATTTATTCTAAAGAACAAAATGATAATAATTTTTTATCGAAATGGATGTTTATCGCGTAATATAATTTTTTTTGTAAAAGTTCCAAATTTTTTCCAACTGAAGCCGGTCCCAAAATTTTGTGTCACAAAAATATTACTTAATCCGAAATTTTGGTTATTCGGATATATAAAACTTTTATCCAGAATTTCGGATAAATGAATTGAAAAACTTAGCTAAAATATTGGGTCTAACATAAAATCGTCATCGCAAATTTCGGATATCCGAATTTGTGATATAACTAGTTATTTTGTGTAAAGAGACTACCTCCACAAACACAACCACCACCACAAACACAACCACCAGCACAAACACAACCACCAGCACAAACACAACCACAAAGACATGCACCACCCCCACCATCACCACAAAGATGACGACCAGCTCCCCGTCGCCGTTTCCTAACCATTCTCATTCAGATTTGGAGAGTGTTAAACGGATTTATGACTTTTATTACTTTCCTTGTGTGTATACTTGGCTTTTTTAGGATGGGTTTATTCTACGACCCTGCTGGCATTCAGGTCACCCAGGTTGTCGTTAATGATTTGTACGTCGAGTATATATATCTGAACTCGACAGCCATTCAAATGAGTGGCCATACCTATATCGCCCCACCATTTGGTATAACGGGGATGTAAACCCTACCGCGGTCAGTGCTAATTACAATCTGACCGCGGTAGGGTCAGTGGATCACCCCATTAGTACCTACGCATCTTCACAGTTTACTTTGTCTAACACCGGGTGCAACTCAGATTTTGTTAGGTTCCCGGGGGTTCATGAGAACATGATGGATGTTTATCGCGTAATATAATTTTTTTTGTAAAAGTTCCAAATTTTTTCAAACTGAAGCCGGTCCCAAAATTTTGTGTCACGAAAATATTACTTAATCCGAAATTTTGGGTATTCGGATCTATAAAACTTTTATCCAGAATTTCGGATATATGAATTGAAAAAACTTAGCTAAAATATTGTGTCTAACATAAAATCGTCATCGCAAATTTCGGATATCCAAATTTGTGATATAACTAGTTATTTTTGTGTAAAGAGACTACCTCCACAAACACAACCACCACCACAAACATAACCACAACAACTAGCATAAACACAACCATGAAGACATGCACCACCCCCACCGTCACCACAGAGATGACGACCAGCTCCCCGTCGACGTCGTCGTCGTCGCTGTTTCCTAACCATTCTCATTTAGATTTGGAGAGTGTTTAACGGATTTATGACTTTTATTACTTTCCTTGTGTGTATACTTGGCTTTTTTAGGATGGGTTTATTCTATGACCTTGCTGGCATTCAGGTCACTCAGGTTGTCGTTAATGTTTTGTACGTGGAGTATATATATCTAAACTCGACAACCATTCAAATGAGTGGCCATACCTATATCGCCCTACCATTTGGTATAACGGGGATGTAAACCCTACCGCGGTCAGTGCTAATTACAATCTGACCGCGGTAGGGTTAATGGATCACCCCATTAGTACCTACGCATCTTCACAGGTTTACTTTGTCCAACACCGGGTGCAACTCATATTTTGTTAGGTTTCCGGGGGTTCATGAGAACATGATGGATGTTTATCGCGTAATATAATTTTTTTTGTAAAAGTTCCAGATTTTTCAAACTGAAGCCGGTCCCAAAATTTTGTGTCACGAAAATATTACTTAATCCGAAATTTTAGGTACTCGGATATATAAAACTTTTATCCAGAATTTCGGATATATGAATTGAAAAAACTTAGCTAAAGTATTGCGTCTAACATAAAATCGTCATCGCAAATCTCGGATATCCAAATTTGTGATATAACTAGTTATTAACAAGTCTTTTAAATTATTTAAATTGACAACAAAAGATTATTGTTGAAAATGCCTCATTTCATATTTTCGCTTTAGTCTATAAAAATACATGAGACGATTTTGATATCATTATAATCGTATTTGCCCCTTTAACAAATCTTCATATATTAAATACCTGTCTAAATTCATGCGGTAACTGTTTGGGAAAGATATTTCAAACTTGTAGAAAATATAGCCTTCCAATGAAAAAATCAAAAAAGAAACAGCAAAAAACCAAAAACAAAAAAGACCAAACATAACTTTGAGATGGATGCATACTCAGCAAATTGGTCTATTTAAACAGTGGCATGAACCTACCGTTTGTAATCTGGAACGACATAACCGAAAAGTTTGAGATGGATGCATACTCAGCAATGGAAAAACCGGTTGTCATAGCTGTGAGCTCAACCTGGGTGACAAAGAAATACGGAGGTCCTACACACTTTAAAAACATTTCATGTAAACTCTCTAATAACATAAATCCCATGAACTAATAACATTTAGTCATTTACATGTCTCGAGTCTTCATCTAACGGCAACACCCGCGACATATTACTACTTGAACCCTAACATTCCAGAAGTGCATTGCATCCTAAACGTGTAAGCCATCGCTGCCGACATGTACTTATTTCCTCTTTCTAATGGCATGTACCTTCTAACTGAATCTGTATTATCACGCATCTACAAAGAGTTCATCAACCCGATACCAACACTCCAAATACAAAGGCAACGCTGCAATACCAAAGAACAAGAACAAAGCAGAAATCGATACTCTATTGCATCACTTCTCAATGTTAATCCGCAACACTACCAGGTATAACATCCTTTTCCGACTTATATTCATAAATAAATAAAACAAACATTCCTGATAAAAAAATAAACGCCTACAACGAATAAAGTTCACAACAAAAGCAACCATCATTGAAATCAGTTCAAGAAAGCAGTGGTATTACAGAAAATGTTCTACGTTGCCGAGACCATGGGCCACAACCAGTCCGCAACTACCGGTAATAATTCATATATTACAACTAAAAACAATATCGAAAGGAAGTACCAACAAACTCGACTAACACTGTAGTCCATAAAAGCTAATGTTTGTGAATGACGGAACCGCAACTATAACATGTTTCAGCCCCAGAAGCCCATGATTTCGTGCCACACTGCAATGAAGTAGTCAATGGACTTAAAGACGGAAATGCGTACCATCTATCAGCTGCACTAAAACAAGTATGTTTTGCCTAATCCATAATCTAATCATCATGTAATCCATTCGTCATAAAATAAGCCCCGCCGCAACGCGCGAGTTATCATGCTTGTTAATACCATTGCAGCCCACAAAACTGTATACAACTAAAAACAATTCATGTGGTTCAAAATAAAAGGTTAAACTTGGATCACATGGAGCGACTCACTTTCATTTCCATTTTAAACCAAAGTTACTTGCTTTAAATATTTCCAACTATTGGGCTCAAGCTTTGGGAAAAAAAATCAATAACTACTAGACTGAGGCCTAGTAGATTTGGGCTGAAGTAATACATGCACATGCTCTTTATATTCGGGCCCAATTATATTTTATGTGGTGGTTATATGCATACAAATATATCCAACAAACTCCTTACAAATAAAACTCGTCATCTCGTGTGTTGCGATGGCAGCTACCTTGTGATTAAATTCTAACCACCAATATCGATGAGCGAACAACAAAAAGAAAATGTGTTTCACCATTTTATAAGGGTTCACTCGTTTTTACCGGTTCCGACCGGTCTTATCCGGTTCATTTTTTGACGACTTTTATTTGCTAGCCGAACCGGTAGCAACTCTAGTTCTCGGTTGAACCAGTTAGTCCGGTTCGGTCCGGTTTCAAAACCATGTGTACCATCACATGTGCTTTATTAGTTTGTACAATATGTGTAATAACATATGCTTTTTCTTTTAGGAGGGTTTTAAAAATAACATTAATTAATATACTTAATATGTTTATATTTTGTGCTTTAAATGTTGTGATGTTTAATTTTTAATGTTTTAAGTTTAAGAATTTAGCTTGTATAATATTTTTTTTTTTGTATTGTTTAATTTTTGGCAATAAATTATTTAATTGTGTTGAAAAGTTGTGACCAAGGTTGTCAAGATCAGGATTCTACCCAGGATCGTTTTCGTCTTTGCAAGATCGAGATCGTAAGGTAGGATCGGGATTGTAAGATCCTACTATAATGTTATTTTCTTAATAGTCTTTCTAATATTATATAAATCTACAAATTATTATATATCATAAACACAAAATTATATAAATATTTAATAGGAATGTTGTCATAAATTATAATTATAAAATGTTTAAGAAGATTAATTTGTTGTTTTTTAATATCTAGGAAACACAGCCCATAAATTCGTAGATTTTAATTCGTGGTTCGAAAAAAGTAAGATCGGATCGTAGTAGATCTTAAGATCCTATGGTCAAGATCGGGATCCTATAAGATCCTAAGCAAGCAAAGATCCTACGTAGGATCTGGATCGTTTTTGCTTTGCAGTATCGTAAAATCGTAAGATCGTAAGATCAAGATCGGGATCTTAACAACCAGTGACCATTTTATATTGCTCTTCACCTTGTAACAGTCCTACTTTAACATCGTTAACTACTCTTATTCAAGTCATCAAAGTGTAGTTCCTCTTAAGATTAGCTCGAAAAATATGCAACATTTGTTGAAAGTTGTGATTACCTTAGGTATCGTTGTCAAATACTACTCAATAGACATATATCATAACTATTTTACGATTTATACATGAAATAACGAATCCAACTCTATACCCTCTAATTGGTTTATCCATAAGTAATTTTTTTTGCTCTCATAGTCTCATATTATATTATCCTTCTAAAAACATCTCTCATACTCTCTGAAAAACCATAGTTCGGCGAATAAGTTTCAAGATAGCGTTAGCATGACTGCATGACTATGTGTTTCTCACATGTCCTAAGCAGGACTTAAATACACGACCTCTGATTGAGGAGTTTTCTTATACAGGAATACATCAAGCCCTTAGTAACGGCGTATGTAGAATATCTTAGCTTTCCATCCAACAAAACACTCATCCTCAAGCAGTACTTTAACTTCCTTACATATGAGATTCATAGGTTGAATCAAAGGCTCAAAGCTAAGTTTGCTAGAAACCTAAAGTACTATTCTATTTTTTTTTCGAAAAGGCTTAACATAAATAACATTAGACGGATACCCGTGCATAACAACAGAATTTTATAACAACACATAGTTATAGTGATAGTTTTTCAAACCTATTTATTCTTTTAAACCGTGTATGTACATATTTGTTTTTTCTTTTTATCTTTCATTTTTTATTTGAAAGTTGTATATAACAGTTTTTGATTAAGTTTTATAATTTTTTAGTTTTCAAGATTTTAGCAATAGAGGTGAACAAATCGGGTTTTTTTTTAAATCGAACCGGTTTTAGTCAACCGGTCTAAGAACCGGTTTTGACTAAAACCGGTTCGGTTAAAAACTGGTTTTTCATATTGAAAATGCTTAACCGGTTCGGTTAGTCAACCGTTTTAACCGGTTTTTATGTAACCGGTTTGGTTAAAAATCATGTTTAACCGATTTACAAAACGATCTGGTCGATATCTCTACGGTTATGAAACCGTCAGTTCGGTTTGAGGGAAACCGGTTTAAAATAACCGGTTTTAAATTTCGGTTTTTTTCCCGATTTGGTTCATGAACCAATTTTTTTACACCTCTATTTAGCAATAGCCATACACTATTTATAGATTATAACAATATAACATGTATCACTTTAGCCCAATTACAGAGCCCAATAGCAATCTTCTCGTTTTCTTTGTTTTTGCCAAAGGCTTCAGCCCAATTATTAGACCCTTGTATTTTACACTACTATATGACTCACATGTAAAAATCAAAATTTTTTGCTCTTTCTTCTTCTTGCCTTCTTGGGTATATTTCTCTTAATAAAAAGTATCGATTAAACCCGTGTCGATCGAGTCGCCCTCGGACTCTACATATGCTCAACTTGCTAAATGGAACCATACTATATACTATCTGATGTTGTTGTTATTTGTTAAAGTTTACTTTTAAGAAAAAAGAGTGGTGATATTGTTGGTCCAACATATTTGAAACAAACAAATCACAAAACTGTCTTTGACCAAACAAAAAGTAAAAGGAAAAGGTTTAGCAAGTGACTTCTCTTCCTACCCAACTTCCAACACCTTTACCCAATTCCAAAGTTCTTTCTTTTTTATGCTAAAATGGATATAATCATAATTGTGTTTTCATGTATATAGTTTTCTATAGTTTTTATAATAAATCATATTTTTTATGTGCACATATAAACTAATTCCACAAAAATGTAGATCAACGGAAATATCAGAGTGTCTTTTGACATCAGTCATTGTCCAAATTTATTCTTATTTTAATATTAAAAAAATAAACACTAAGTCACTTAAAAAATATGTGGTAACAAAACATTTTGGACCCACTTTTGAAAAAAGATACTCTCTCCGTCTCGTTTAAACTGTTCACGTTTTCTTTTTGGGATGTCCCAATTTAATTGTCAACTACTAAAAATAGATAAGAAAGGTTGATTAAGTTTACTATATTACCCTTATTTGAAATTATTATTACAAACTTTAATTAATTAACTAAGGATAAAACTGACATTCTGTCAAAAAGTAAGAAAGAGAAAACAGTAATCAATGTACTTTTCTTAAACTATGTGTTTTTTGTCGGAGGACAATAATTTTGGAATGGTTGGAGTAAGTAAAAGCCGGCTAGCAATTTGGAGTATGGGGACCCACTTATCAATGCATTTCATGTTAGAGATGCAAATTATAACCGGTTTTTTTTTAAAACCGGTCCAAAAAACCGGAACCGGTTTTTAAAAAAACCAGTTTTTTTAAACCGAACCGGTTAAAAAAAAACCGAACCGGTTAGACCGGTTTTCGGGTTTAATAAGCGATCGGTTTTTTACCGGTTCTAAACCCGGTTTTTTTTTTTTTTGAACGGCGATTTTATTAGAAACAAAAACTAGCAAGGAGCTAGATTACAAAACAATAATATAGGGG
>BQNB010091044.1:0-26980 GCA_026074375.1 Tanacetum coccineum
CTTGCTTAAGTTTTCGAATTCTAATCTCACAATCTCTCTCGTATTCCTCATCAATCTCCTCGCCTCAAAATCTTTTATATCCCAAATCATTTATTATTTCCTCCATCTCTCTATCGACCAATTGCTGTTCATGCATCATTTCCTCGATACTCATATCCTCTATTTTCTTTCTTCGATCTCTTATTATTTCTTCAAATTTTTCTTCCATTTTATTAAGGATTTGTAGAATTCCTTGATGATCGACGGAGACTTGCGGGGGTTGTGGTTGGTCAAAATCGGAAGAATCATAATTCGAATTAGGTTCATAGTAAGTTTCATTAATTGGTTGACATTGATAATCAAAATGAGGACCTCCACAATAAGCACAACAAAAATATTGTTGAGAAAAACTCGGTGAATTTTGTGGATAATAATTATCACTAAAGTTTTGATTGTAGCACGGCTCCTGTTCATAGACAAACGGGAACTGTGGTGAACAATCATAACCATAATGAGCATTATTTCCACATAACTCACACAAGTAAGTGTTAACATGGAAATCACCGTAGTAACAAGTTTTCTCTCTATGTGTGGGCGATCCATGGCTGCTAATATTCTTATTGTTTTTGCTTGATTCGTTTCTTACAATTCTTTTGATCTTGGCAAAGTTTGCGAAAGTTTATCACTGGTTTGATTACATGGCTCCGGTTTAGAAATAATTGGAACTTTCGGTGGGCAATTATAACCGTAAATGGAGACCTTTCCCCAAAACTTGCCAAATGCATTGGTGACAAAAAATTCCCATCTAATGAAACACCACACTCATAACTCAATTTGTGGTTACTAGTGGGAAGGACCTTGCGAAGATTTGACCACGGGGTCTTGATTGACAACGTTGGTTCTTGAAGAGCTATTATAACGTTGGTATTGTCATCGGGCATGATTTCGAAGTATCTTGAGAGCTTGGAAAAATTCCACTTTTCAAACACAATATGTAAGAAAAATCTTCCTCGAATTTCTTTCGTAAAAGAGGCTCCTCCGACAATACGGACATCTACGGGGGAGGTTCCACACTTTGCACAAACAGGACAGGAGTCGGGTCAGGAACAAAGAATCTTGTTTTCTCAAGACTTTCTAATTCGAACAACATTTCTAGTGTACAAAACTTCCACAAGACGAGCATTCTTTAATTGGGTTAAAGGGGATCAAACGAATGAGGCCGCCATAAGATTAAACAGAAAGAAGGGATGTGAAAAAGCATATTAAATGGAAAACGAGGTTAAGGAGATTATTTTTGGTTTTTTTCGATTTTTTTAAACAACATATTTTATTTACGGACCCAAAACGAGGAGAGTACAACTTAAACCAATTAATCAAACTCCCCCCATACTTCAACGGTAGCTCTTAAAATTGCTTTCTTCAGGTGAGCGTATTTCATAGTGACACACTGGTCAGTTTTTGAATCTTTTGTTCGATTTGGGAACTTTGCAAGTTCACGGAACTTATTTATAATAATACCTCGATTGAGGATATTATATGTTGGTGTTCTTTTACCAACTTTGTGTATTTTATTTCTTTTAAAGGACAATTTTTTTATATTTTTGATTTTTTTATTATTTTTATTTTTTGATTTTATTTAATTTTTATATATGATAACTATACTAAAAAGAAAAAGAAAAATATTTTTTTACTTTTTATATTATTTAAATTTTTTTTTGGATTTTTGAAATATTTAACAAAAATGAAACTTTCGAGGACGAAAGGATCTTTCAAAAACCAAATCAACAAAACGTAAAACGCGGAATTTTGATCACAAATCCCGGCCTACGGGCCAAAAATTGTTTGTGTATTTTACTATATATAAAATTTACATATATATATATTATTAATAACCGGGAAGTATGCTTTCCCGGGTCGTTTCCCCAACGACTTGTGAAATTGAATCACGCTTTAGTTTGGATTATGATTTGCTAAGAGAAAAGAGAGATTTGATTATCCTCTAACTACTAATTAAAAGCAACATTAAAATAAGAACACAAAGCAATTAAAACACTTAAAACATTAAGGGTAACAATAAAACGCTCGACAAATAAGCGAGTACACTAAAATTAACTCCTAAAAATGCAAACTAAATTTCTACTCTAATATTAGGACAAAAGAAAATTTTGGGGAAAAAAAGAAAATTTATTTTTTTGATTATTTTTGAATTTTTATGAATATTAAAAACTAATTTATCTATTTAAATCTAAGAAAATTTAGAAAATTAATTTCTAAATATTATAAAAAGTGATTTTTGACTTGGAAAAATCTAAAATTGATTTAAAAAATACATAAGAATAAATATTTTTAACTATTTTAAAATTACAATTCTATTTTTAAAATTAAAAAATAAAAAAGTTAGAATGAAAATTAAAATCTAAAAGGTGTAAAAATGATTTTTCTGAATGTAAAAATAAAAGTAATTTTTCTAATACTAAAAACTATTTTTTTTTGTTTTTTCTGAAACTTTTTTCTATTTTTTATGATTTTTCGAAAATTAAAACTTTAGAAAAATGATTATAAAATAATCTACTTAATGGAAAATACCATAATGTAGGGATAAAATCTAAAATAGCAAACAAAGAACACAAGAAAAATAAAATCAAGCAAACAACTTAACTAATAAGCCCCTAATAAGCACAAACAGGCTACGACTTATAATGAAAAAGGAAAATTAAAACGTGTATAACTATTAAATGGTGCAAGCTTTGGTTGGATGAGCTATTGAAGCAAAGTGGTAAAACATGTGTGTTGTGTGCTTGAGGTCGTGGGTTCAAGTCTGGCAAACCCCCATTTTTTTGCAATTTTTTATTTTTTGAAAACAAAAGGCACAAGCTTGTAAAACTCACTTTTTTAAGCAACTTTAATTAAGACAACATAAGCTCACACTCAATATTAAGCTCTAAAAGAGCTTGTGAATGCTGCTGATACAGAAAGGTGGCTTTTGAGCCCAAAAATGCTTATTTGGACTAAAAAGCTTGCACACAGCTTGATTTAAACTAATATTTAAAACCAAAAGATGTTCAGTTAGTCTATGATTCTATAGCTAATGATAATGGAGTAACGAAGATAAAAACACTAAGAGGCTATTAAAACTTTGAATCAAAATGGCAAACTCAGGAAAAACACTAAAAAGCTTAAAGAAAAGAAAAGCTAAATTGCACAATAAGCTGAAATGACACCTGAACTTTTGCAAACTTAACAATCAGCTTATAGACTATAGATTCTAATTATAAAAACAACTATTAAAAGCTAGAAATCAAAACTTAAAATGCTAAAATCTAATTCTACTGTTTTTGGTCTTTTTGGATTTTGATGACTTAAATAAGCAAATTATCCCTAACAAATAAGCTAGAAAATGGAAAACTAAACTTAATCTATACTAAGCTATATATAAGCTAAAAGCTACTTGAATTTAAAGGACTAAAAGCTATCAATACTGGCTAAAAATGAGGCAAAAAGTCAGCAGTAGTAACTGAGGTTACTACTGCTGATGCACTTGACAAGGGAACAAAACAAACTTGCAGTTGCCCTTAAGGGACACTACTGCACTAGACACTCTTGATGAGTGTATTTGAACATAGTAAAAACACAAACTAAGCCTTAAGAACTCGGATCAAAATTCTAGCAAGTAAAGCAAAAAGAAATTTTCCCCTGGTGCTGACACAAGATTAAACCAAACACTCCTTAAGAACTATGACAGATTTAGATGAGCTTATTAATTTGAAATCTAATTAACAAGACCTAATTACCAGATGAAAACTAGCTTATAACTAACTTAATAAACATAAATCCACAACTGAATAGGCTGAATCTAAAGTGCTTACAACTATGATCTTCTAATTTTTTTTTGTTTTCTATGATTGTCTAAGAACAAATAAATGAAAAACTAGGATCTAGAATGCCTAAAGCTAAAAACAGTATGAACAACATGATTAATAAGCTCAATACTACAGTAATAAGCACAAATAGCAGGATATTAAGCAGATTAAGCAAATAGTAAACAACTAAGCAATTTTAAAGCTAGGAAATAAAGACAAGTAAAGTAAATAGGAAACTTACAAAAGGCTTCAGCTTAACAGAAGCTTATAGGCTCTTAGAGCTTATCTACAGCTCTGGCTTATCAGAGATAAGCCAGTAAAGTCCATGGAAGCCCTTCCATGATAGGCTTCCCTTCCAAAAGCTTATAAGTCCAAATAGTCTAGGTTTTTAAGCTGATTTAAAGGTTTAAGCTGATTTAAAGGTTTAAGTAGATTAATAAGCTCTATCACTAGCTTAGAGACTAGTGAGAGCTATTGAGAGCTTATAAGTCATAACATACACACTATGAACTATTTGAGAGCTTATTTCAAATGCTTAAAGGAAAAACTGAATTTCATTAAACTGAAAAGGAGTGATTACATTATACTTGAAAAAATATTACAATGATTTTAAAGGGAAATTCTATTAAGCCTACAAAAAAGCTACAAGCTAAACATACGTGAAAAGGAAAAAAAATGAAGAGGTGTGGTGTTCTTGTTGTGAGAGGTGACGGATTTTTACTAGCAGCTGTTGAATAGGTTTCTAGCCTTTGCTTTTTCCACGCTCTTTTTATTTCTAGCCATTCATTTTTTCCCATTGATGTTGTAAGTATATCTTGGCCCTCGGACTCATTTCATACTCACACGGATTGCCAGGTGGCAATTCGCTGTGATGTGACTTGTGCTTTTATGAGGTATATTCCCCACTTTTGTTAAAACCCACTTCTCTTGAGCTTCACTCTCTTCCACGTTTCTTATTTTTTGTTAGGGATTGACCAATAGCATTGCTTGGTGATGTAATGAACGTATGGTTTTTCTAAACCATACGCACCCTATAATCCTTATAAACGCTAATTCGTGCATCCTTTAAGCTAAAGTCATAAGCTGTTATAATAAGCTATTCTAATAAGCTTCATTAACATTTTCATAAGCTTTAAATCATATCCTAAAACCCTAAACCCATCGGGTTAATTATTTTAAACCAAACGTGCCCTTTTTGAGCTTTTAAGCTCATAAACTCTTTTCATAAGCTTCAAGCTCGTAAAACTTATTTATTCTAACTTATTTTAGCTTATCTTAATAAGCTATAACCTGCAAATCATTTTCTATATTGAAAAATACCAAGTTTATGATTTTGGACTTGTTTTGCAAATCGAATCCATGCAAGGGATATATATTGTAAATATTTTGAAATTATAACTAGAGGGGCTGAAAATGTAATATTCCTAAAGTTAAAACCACAAGGGGCTGTTTTGCCATTCTTTAAAGTTAAAGGTTTAAAGATTTTAAAAGTTATATTAAAAGGATTAACTTTGTAAATATATATAAACCAAGGGTATATATTGTCATTTTGCATTCTTAAAGGTATAAAATGTAATATTTCTATATAAATTATAAAAATATATTTAAATATGATAAGACTGAATTTTATTAAAACCCGACACATTTTTCGTTATCATTCATCGATCGAAACACTATAAAAATCAATTATGTTATAAATATAACATAATTTATCATCCACTAGCTTTTGAAGAAACTTAAAATCTTATCGTATCACGTTACTAGGGAATTTCATGTGAGGGGTTTCATTTGAGTATACGTTTTGACGAGTTTGCTGGATTTATGATTTAAAGTGTCCTAGCTCCTCAAACGTTTACTACATGACCTCTGAATTATGATAGCCCGAACAGTGATACAATATTTCCATAAATTAATAAATCAAATATAAATGATAAACTTTGTAATGTTTTGAAACATAAACAATCAAACTAAGACTTGACATATTACCCCAGGTTGCGTGACAAAGCCGTTACTTTCACTTGATATACTTTTGCCATCAATCAGATTTCCCTGTTAAGGTGAGTTTATAGCCTCGCTTTTAAATCTTCTAATGTTTCATAAACCCGCGAGGGGGATACATGCTATAAACCATGAATACAAGTGTTTTTCCAACTGTATGCTATCCTGATATATTATTGCCTAAGTCCCTACTTTTGCCATTAAGACCCCACTATCATGAACCGTTAATTACTTGTAACCGAACATACTGGTTGAGTAAGCGCGAATGATGTGAATAGATCTATTTGGGACTAAACTTCCCTGTTGGTGTACCTATACTTTTGGTAACCAAACGCACTTCATTTGAATAACTATGTGGGTGTTTGGCAAAGGCACCCGTTAGGGCAACTACTTGTGATTATTGATTATCTCAAGGCTTCGGTGTCATGAGTTTAGGGCAATAATACTATTTTTCCATGATAATTGTATATGCAATTATTACAAACTATGGGTGTATAACAACGTAACCCATTATTAAACTTGTATTCAAACTATTTATCATAAACCTATGAATTTCACTCAACCATTGTGTTGACCTTTTTAGCATGTTTATCTTAGATAATTGAGCAACTTATGACACGGAGTGGAACGGACTTGAAGATGGCTAAACTGTTATCATTCAAACTTTATATTTCCAAATTTTGGGACCACTGTTTGTAAAAACTCTGATGAATAATGAATGATAACTAAATTTTCCAAAACGTCTCTTTATGGTCGTTTTATATGATTATGACTGTTGTACTATGAAGTAATACCCCGGATTAGCTTCCGCTACTATATTTATCAAAATAGGGGTGTTATAGATTGGTATCAAAGCCAAGGTTATAGAGAACAAGGTTGAAATCTTAACTATAACTACTTTTATTTTTCTATCCAAGAAAGTCCTCCGTGCCACTACATTTCTAGAATAGTATGTAAAGATACATAACTATTATACTATTATATAAATAATTATATAAATAACTTATGTGGGTTATTTAACCACTGGTTTGTTAACAAAGTGATGTCCTCTCCTAACCACCCCCATTAAAAAACCTTCCCAATATTGAGGAAGTATTTTTCCTCTAACTTTCCTGACTATATCCCAGCTTCCCCGGACTATGTCCTAGCTTCATCGAGAAAAACTTATTCTAGCTCTTCAAACTCATTTGGTTTAGTTCTAATAGCTTCACCAACTCTTTCACTTTTTCATAATGACCCCTATATGAAGGTCATGCAAGCATATTATGCTAAAGAATCACCTATTCCACCGCCAACGAATTGAGTCTCCATCTCCTGTGCATCTCCACTTTTTTAATACCACAATAATTCTTTCTTCCTGAGGAATTATTGCCACATAAGAAACGAGGTCGTGACCGATCATCCTCCTCTACTTCTGACCTACCTCAAGCATTTAAATAGGAGAAAGCTCTCGTAGACAAGTCTGGAATGTCATGAGGACAAATTGATGAAATTTTGAATCACCTAGATAAACCTCTCCTCATCGACCGCATTGAACACATAGAAGACAAAAATTGAAGGTCTTGGAAATGGCCGGTAATCATACAACAAGATATTTGACATCTGGAAGCTGAACTCCGAGGAGTGACATACTCAAAATGCTAAACTTTCAAGGGAAAGCAATGGAAATAACATCCAAGATAGCTCAGGCTCGCTCAGGATTGCTAATCTAAACAAATTAACGAGTAGATCCAGTTTCAGACACCAAGCAGATAAGGAAAGTCTTCTGGATGCAATCTATGAACACAAGAACAGCCAGGAAGGACCATCGGACTACTAGATTAGATACTAGTTATAGCTTTTAACCTAGCCACGGGATGTGTGGTATAAATAACAACACTTGTCAAAATTTGACTATGTATAGTACAAATGCAAGTTGTTCATGATATAATACAATGGGATCACGTTATACCTTGTTGTTTCATATTACGAATTAATATTATTCATCCTATATCCAAACCTGGAGATAACGATACATGAGAAATTTTAATAATATGCATCATTATCTTCGTCGTCATCATTATGAATCATACTGTGACTTCTAATAAATCAGATGCTTGTTAGAATCCATATCAAATAAGTATCTATGATTTCAATATCACTATTGTTAAAAATGCTTAAAGTTCAAAAATAAGCATTTGCATTTTAAGACTTGTAATATCATTCTTATTACGTGTTGTCTTATGTTGATAGAATGCCTCCCAAAAGGACATTAACATCTGAAGCACCAGCCATGACTCAGGCTGCCATCAGGAAACTAGTTGCTGACAGTGTTACCACAGCTCTGGAAGCACAAGCTGCAATAATGGCAAATGCTGACAATACCAATAGGAACACGGAGAAAGAGAAGCTCCTGTAGCAAGAAAGTGTAGCTACAAAGAGTTCATGAGCTGTCAACCTATCAACTTCAAAGGTTCAGAAGGAGCCTGTGACTTATCCGTTGGTTTAAGCGAACTGAATCAGTGTTTTCCCGTAGCAACAGTACCGAAGACTGCAAGGTGAAGTTTGCTACTGGTAATTTAACTGAAGAAGCTCTATCCTGGTGGAATTTTTTTGCCCAACCTATTCAGATAGAAGAAGCTTACAAGATTACCTGGGTTGAATTTAAGAAGCTTTTAATAAAGAAGTACTGTCCCCCAAACTGAGGTCCAGAAGATGGAAGATGAATTTTACCATCTGACTATGAAGGGGAATGATCTCAAGACATATGTGAGAAGATTCCAGGAATTGGCAACTTGTGTCCCACTATGGTGCCAGATTCTGAGAAAATGATGAAAGTTTTCATCGAGGGATTGCCTCGAAGTATTAAAGGAAATGTTACCGCCTCTAAACCTCAAACTCTAGAGGAAGCCATTAACATGTCCCAGAGGCTAATAGATCAGTAACAAAAGCACACTCCGGTGCAAGTAATTAAGTGATCACAAACGAAAGTTTTGACTGATAGAAGAACTTTCAACAACAACAACAACTACCGTAACACTAACACTAACAACCACTACAATAATCACCAACCACAACAGAACAGAAGACAGAAAACCTTCAGGGCTTATGCTTCTACCCCAACTAAAAATAATAGGTATATTAGAAATCGTCCCTTGTGTAAGAAATGCACTCTGCATCACATAGGACCTTGCACTGTCAATGTTAATACTTTTTTTTTTTGCAACAAGGTGGGCCATCTAATCAAGAACTATAGAAATAAAGGGCCAGCCACTGGAAGTAATCTGTTACCAGTGATAGTTACTTGTCATGCTTGTGGAGAGAAAGGGCATTATGCAAATCAGTGCCGAAAGACCGCCAACAATAATGCCCAAGGAAGAGCCTACATATTGAGGATAGGAATGCTCACCAATACCCAAACATATCACGTATGTTTCCTTCTAAACCAACATCTAGCTAGAGTATTATTTGATTCTGGGGCCGATAAAAGCTTCGTATCCATATCTCTTGCCTCTATGCTAAATATTTCACCCTTACAATAGATACCTTTTACAATATCGAAATGGCTGACGAACCAGTAAGCACAAACATCGTTATTCAGGGTTGCACCCTGACCTTGTTAAACCAACCTTTCGAAATTGATCTTATCCAATCAAACTTGCATTTCGACGTCCGTCATGTATGATTGTTTTAATCCCAGTACATGCTAGAATTATCTGTGACGAGAAATGTCGTCCCCCACAACCTAATCAACGGTTGAAACCTTGATCATCCGATGTCAAAGGTAAAACCGACTAAGTCTCATAACCTGTATAAAAACGAAAGATAATATCTCGAGGTTGTCAATTTTTTTGAAATCCAAGTAATGAAAAAATGTCAGACGAGAAAAGACTAGAAGATATCCCAGTAGTCAGAGAATTCCCATAAGTTTTTCCTGAAGATCTACCTTGCCTTCCTCCCGTTCGCCAAGTAGAATTCCATGTCGATCTAATTCCAGGAGCGGCACCTGTAGCCCGATCACCTTATAGATTAGCTCCTTCAGAAATGCAAGAACTATTTAACCAACTTCAAGAGTTATCAGATCACAGTTTTATCCGCCAAGTAACTTCGCCTTGGGGACTCCTGTCTTATTTTCAACAGAAAGACGATCTTAGAATGTGTATCGATTACCGAGAGTTGAATAAACTTACCGTAAAGAATCATTACCTATTACCCAGGATTGATGACTTATTTGACCAACTTCAAGGTTCGAGTGTCTACTCAAAGATTGACTTAAGATCAGGCTATCATCAACTGAGAGTAAGGGATGAAGATATTCCCAAGACTGCTTTCAGAACAAGATACGGACATTATGAATTTCAAGTGATGCCATTTGGTTTAACTAACGCACCTGTTGTATTCATGGATCTTATGAACTGTGTGTGTAAACCATACTTGGATAAAGTTGTGATAGTGTTCATCGATGATATTCTTATCTAACTCCTCGTAACAAATAAAAGCACCAAAAGCATCTGAGAATAACCTAGACTGACTCAAGAAAGAGAAGGTTGTATGCCAAGTCCCCAAGTGTGATTTTTGGATTTCGTATCCGTGTTAATTTCTTGACACATTAATTGATAAGTCCCAAGGACTTCATGTTGACCCCGCCAAAATTAAAGCAGTTAAGAATTCGACATCACCTACTACACCCATAGAAATACGTAAATTCTTAGGACTTGCCGGTTATTATCAGAGATTTATCAAAAATTTCTCGAAGATTGCAAAGTCTTTGACTGAATTAACTCAGAAAAACAAGAAGTATATCGGGGGGAAAGACCAAGAGTCAGCTTTCCAACTACTAAAACAGAAGCTATGTGAAGCTCCAATCTTAGCATTACTAGAAGGAAATGACGATTTTGTTGTTTACTGTGATGCATCCCATCAAGGTCTGGGAGCGGTGTTAATGCAAAGAGAGAAGGTTATTGCATATGCATCCCGACAACTTAAGCCAATATAGTAAACTATACCACTCATGATCTCAAATTAGGAGCAGTAGTGTTCACTCTTAAAATTTAGAGACACTACCTATACGGTACAAAGTGTATTGTGTTCACTGATCATAAAAGTCATCAACAAAACCTTGATCCAAAAGATTACCATGAGACAACGCCGTTGGCTAGAATTGCTTGTAGATTACGATTGTGAAATTCCCTATCATCCTGGAAAGGCAAATGTTGTAGCAGATGCCTTAAGCCGAAAGGAACGAATCAAACCACTCCGAGTTAGATCATTAGTTATGACCATTCATCCAAAATTACCATCACAAATTCTTAAAGCTCAAACTGAAGCACTCAAAGAAGAAAACCTCAAAGCTGAGAACTTACGAGGAATGGACAAAGCATTTGAAATACGTCCTGATGGAACTCATTGTATTAAAAACCGAAGTTGGTTACCACTTTTTGGTAATCTGAGAGACTTAATCATGCATGAGTCCCATAAATCGAAGTATTCCATTCACCCAGGTTCTGACAAGATGTATCAGGATCTAAAGAAACTCTATTGGTGGCCTAACATAAAGGCAATCATCGCTGAATATGTTGGCAAATGTTTGACATGTTCTAGAGTTAAGGCAGAATGTCAGAAGCCATCCGGCTTACTGGTACAACCAGAGATTCCTATGTGGAAGTGGGAAAGAATAACGATGGATTTCATCACAAAACTACCCAAAACCTCAAATGGACATGACACAATCTGGGTCATTATCGATCGCCTTACCAAATCTGCACATTTCATCCCTACCCGAGAGACAGATAGTATGGAAACCCTTACAAGATTATACATAAAGGAAATAGTCTCCCGGCATGGAGTGCCAATATCTATCATCTCGGATCGTGATAGTCATTTCACGTCCAGATTCTGGCAATCATTACAAAGTGCTTTGGGTACTCAATTAGACATGAGTATGGCATATCATCCCGAAACTGATGGGCAAAGTGAAAGGACCATCCAAACACTCGAAGACATGCTTCGAGCCTGTGTTATAGATTTTGGAAAAGGATGGGAAAATACTTACCATTAGTAGAATTTATCTTAACAATAACAGTTACCATGACATATTAAGCAACATCATTTGAGGCACTATATTATGTCGAAAGTGCAAACACCTGTTTGCTGGCCGAAGTTAAGAATGTTCAACTTACAAGTACCAGAAATAATCCATGAAACCACGAAGAAAATAATGCAATTCGATAACGCAATGCAGCTGCAAGAGACACGGTCAAGAATTTATGCCAATGAAGGCGAAAGCCGTTTAATAATTTCAAGGTTAGAGATCGTGTTATGTGTAAAGTGTCACCTCGTAAAGTGTCATCCATTCGGAAAATGAGGAAAAGCTTAATTCCCGGTACAATTGGACGCTTTTCAAAATCCTTGAACGATACGGACCAGTGGCTGTAATAAAACTTGAACTTCCTGAAGAACTCAGATATGTCCACAATACCTTCTACGTTTCTAATCTAAAGAAATGATTATCTGATGAATCCCTTGTCATTCCAATGAAAGAACTTCGGCTTGATGACAAACTCGACTTTTTAGAAGAACCATAGAGATCATGGATCGAGAAGGTCAAAGCAACTAAAACAAAGTCGTAGTCCTACAGTCAAAGTAAAAGGAACTCTAAAAGAGGACCAGAATTTACGTGGAACGCGAAGGTCAAATTCGTGCCAAGTATCCACATCTGTTTTCAAACATCACTCCGGCAATCCAACTAATCTCCAGGACGAGATTTCTTTTAAGGGAGGGAAACTATAACAACCCGTATGTTTTATCAATGTAATTATCCATCTATTAAATTAGATACACTGTATGTTAGTGCAAATATTACGATATTTAATCTATACGATCTCTTTATGTTTTGATAATGACAAACACGTAACTTGTAATACGTAACATAAAGTGCGCAAGTTACTTGTAATCCCAAATCATCAATGCATACACGTATCAACATCTCTCAACGTCTCAAGTATGCATCAAGACGGACATTGGTTTACACCCGACGTAAATCACATAAGGTATGTACAAACAATATTAAACTTGTAGGATGATCAAAGAAATAAGTTTTTGTCTTAAACTTTATATTTTTATAAATACAACAAAACTATTTCTCAAAAATTATTTAGACAAATTATTTTTGAATTATAAAGAAATGTTTTATTTGGTAATTAATTTTGAATTTCAGAAATCTGGTGCATATCCCCTAAAAATAAGGTGTCACTTTCACCAACAAGTTTGGCACCAGAGGGGTGGGGGGGGGGGGGGGGATATATAAAATATATATATATAAAAAAAGGGGGGGGGGGGGGGGGGGGGGGGGGAGGAGGTGGGGGGGGGGGTTTTGGGGGGGGGGGTTATTTTTTAAGGCAAAAAGACAAAATAGAAGCGATTTGTCGGGGCGGTCCCTTAATTCGGTCGGCGGCCCCCTTAATTATTTGGCGGCCCCCTTATATATCTGGTACCGCCGTTTCCTGACAGGCTATTTTTTAGCTCCTATAAATAGTGGGCCACCTCCAACTATTTTCACAACCTTTTTGCACGATTTTCTTTCAGTTTTTTCTCTCTCTAGATCTCACTAAATCTTTCTAAATCTTTGATCATTCAACTTGGTTAATCTTGTTTAAATGTGATCAAATCTTCTATCCTTTCCTCCTTTCCTTAAGTGCAAGAGAAGAACTTCGGTCATCTTCAAGATCCGAAGTTATGTAGTCTAGTTAGTCCATTTGTAACATTTGTTACATATAGATCAAGTCCATGTCTTCCAATCTTTAGTAGTGTGTAGATCCAAATGATGTATATATTTGGATGGGTTGATTGTGGGTTGGTTAGTATTTTATGCCTTAAAATACATTGGTGATGTGGTAGATTGGTTATAGCTAAGATTAGGACTCGACATCTTGTTTAGTGTCGGAAAATAATATAAGCGACGCGGTTTATGTGTTTTAGCCATAAAACACAAGGTTTGTTATGTTGGGACATAAAACATAACGGGTTTGGTTATACCCGAAGAAGGACTCGACATCTAGCTTAGTGTCGGAAAATAATGTAAGCATTGGTATAAGGTTTTCTCTGCCGAAAGGGAGCTATGTTGATTATGAAGTAACTCTCAGAGTTGGATACTCAGAGTGGAGTAAGGGCGAAGAGGAGCTTTCATATCCGAACCACTATATTCATTGTGTCGGTTTTGCATTTTCTTTTACCATTCTCCATTACTTATGTCTTTACATTTTGTCCTTTACTATTACACCTGCATTGTGCTTAAGTTGTGTGAATTGTTTGTCTATGTTGTGTGTTAGTCATGGTTTGTAGTTGCACATTGTAGTAAACAATTGTGAGTGTGGAATATATTGGTAAGAATGAAGCACTAGATATTGTAAATCCTTATCAAAACTTCTCATATTGCTCACTTGATTGGTGATTGATACAAATGATCTAGTCCAAAAACCTCTTCTAGAGGCGGTCCCTTTAAATAGGGCGGCCCCCTGATGTACTAGGTGGCCCCCATATATTTATGGGACCGCCGGCAGAGAGTGATTTAATAATTGGTACAAAAGATTTAAAGTTTTTAAATGGAAACGTATTCACCCCTCCTCTACGGTTTCCACAATTGGTATCAGAGCCACGTCGCACTAGTTTTTAAAACAAATGGATTTTAAAAATAGAGTACGTCCATGATATCAAATTACCCATGAAAGGGGAATAAAATATGGAAAGTGTTGTGTTGTTAGAATCGTACTAAGTTTGTTATTAAAATATAACTTTGTATAGCTAGCTTGCCATAGAAAAATTCACTCAAACAGAACTGGAAGTGTCAACTTATGGTTGTTTAAGTCATAAAAGTAAAAATGATGTTTAAAACACAAAATTTATGTGTTGGAACAAGTTTTTTAAAGTCTTATGTTCTACAGTTAAGTTACAAAATGATTTTGAACAAAAAACGTGTTTTGGGGTCACTGGAGGACGGTCCCAATACATGTTCGGCGGCCCCAAATTTAACAGTGGCCGTCCCCTTTATGGGGGCCCCGTCTTTTCGTCACGTTTTGGCAAACTTCAAAAAATCATAAAAAATCAACCGTAATCCTAGATGACCTATATTCTAAACTTAAGTCAGTCATAAATGCAAAATACTACATAGTGGGTCAAAAACTATATGTTTTTTGTTTGGACGTAAAACTTGTAGTTTACCTTTTCTTTCAAGTCGAGCATTTCTAGTCAACTTATCCTTGAAAACATTGATCTTGATTAATTTTTAAAATGGGGAGGAAACTATTTTTGTTTTCAAATAAAATCAAGCTATGTATACATCGTTATATCTAATACACAAAACGGCGATAAATATCCTTATGTGTATGCTAGATGATTATGTGTGTTTAACTTTTGTTTCAACTTGGTTAATAGATATTAATAAGTAATCATTACTATTTGTAATTGAGCTAATTATATATCTAAACACATGTGCCATGTATGCTATTTGTATGTTACTAGTTTTCCGTATTATGCCTAATAGGAATTACGCTAGATTTCTTGCGTTAAGTTTGCAAAAGTTTGGTGCATTGCCTAAAGCAAGATCACTAATATTAATCAGTTGTTACATAAACATCTTGTAGATTATTTTGAGTGTAGTAACCCATTTAGAAACAAGAGTTAAATAATTTGTCAAGTGTGTGGAAAAATAATGTCCTAAGATCATATGTTAAAATCCGTCACTAAAATATTTCCAACACATTAACTCTCTTCCAACAAGATGTCTAAATTTTCATCATCTTTCTTTGTTTGACCTTGGTTGGTTTAAACAAAAGAAAATATCATATTAATACATTAGTATTTAAGTAAAAGAAATTGTATTTTTTTAAATTTGCATTGTGCTTGCATTGTTCTAACACACACACACATAATTATATTCTTTTTATAAACATATAGTATTTTACAAAAGATGTGTGTTGTATTAAAATGGTTAGAAAAATCATTCATACACTAATAAAATGTCAAAAACTATGCATACTATGCATAACAACAAATTTTTTCGCACAAACAAAATATATGACAATCTTGAAGTAATAAGTTAACTTGTCATTAATCATTAACCTCACACTCACGACTAGTGTTAGGTTTAATGAAACACACTATGAAATCTTAATTTATTTTCTTTTAAATGAGTGTTCGTGAGGTCAAGAAAGATTTTGAGTATATATCGATTCATTATTCAAATTATGATTGATATCATTATCGAATCTAAATAACAAGTTTTCGAGTATGAACATAAAATTAGATTCTTATTTGTTTAGTTTCAAGACTATATCAAAATACAACAAAAGATATTATCTTGAATCTACATACTTAATCACACTCGATTGATATGAAAATAATGACATCCTTTTCAAGACGAAAAAAATATGCATCGGATCATAACTCACACTTGTGTTAATGATGCCATATTGAGTCTACTTGTCCAATGGTTGTGTTCCAAATATTAGACTAATATGTTTAATAGATGCATAAGTGATAACATCAAATACTCTATACCTTTTTGTATCAAAATCCCTCGTAAAGCATTCGTAATTGTCTATTTGTGGTTAAAATATGTACTTAATCACCTTATATTTCATTTACAGGAAATTATAAACGTTGGAACGGAAAGACATAGGAATTGGACGGATAAAGTGAAGAAATTATGCTGCCAAGACAGAACTATGACGTAGTTACCACATTAAACTACGCCGTAGTTCAAATGAAGACCCAAACAAGCTTAGAAGAAACTACCACGTAGTTGCCCCGTAGGGACTACACCATAGTTATCAAGAGTTACCAAAAGAACACATGTCTAGTCACAATTACGGCGTAGTTGGCCACTTCAACTACGCCGTAGCTACTTCAAGCCTACATATGGAAAGTCTGAATCAGCATAACTACGACGTAGTTTGCACCCTAAACTATGTTATAGTTGAGTCGAATATTATAAATAGAGGCACAATCTTAGCTCATTCGTATCATTCACTCAGAGGAGAGTTCCAGAGATCTTCTAGGGCTTTCAAGGAAAGAGAAATTCGGCTCCATCACTCACTAGTCTAAGGGAGAAATCATTTTACTAATTTCTTGTATTAATCATTCATCACAGACTCTATAAGATTATAATATATTCTTAATCAAAGAGTTCTTTCATTATTTCTTGTGTTATCTGTAGTATGAGTGGCTAAGTACCTTAAATGATAGCCTTGTTATGACTTTGTTAGGGTTTTGATGCTTGTTTCCTATTGAATTATCATTTATAATATATCGTTATTGCCTGTTGCATGATCCCTGAGTTTTGGTAGTATTGATGCTAGTGTAGATCGTGTTAGACCTTATAGTAGACTTACCTATTGAATTAAGGGTTAACCAGGTACTATGGATAGGTTGACAAATGTCCTTAGTGTAGGGATTGCTCATATCGCCGCTTACAGTATGATAGATACGTATAAAATTCGGGAAACTCTTTCAGGAGGGTTTATAGCCAAGAAGTGGGATTATTAGAATTAGACAGGTCATTAGGATAGTTGGGTGTTAATCACTATAGAGTGGATACTCACCTTTCATGTCCAATGGGGACCTGAGATCATAGGATACATAGGACAGGGTTCGATGATCAATCGGGTTTGTCGATGTTAGAACCACCATAAGCGATAAGTAGACATTGCACTAGGAAACACTATCTTAACTATAACAAAAGAGTAACTAGGCTAGTATGATTTTCTCCCTGATCAATTTTTATATTTTAATTTCGTGTTTTATTTACATTCAATTCTTCAGAAATCAATTCAAACCCTTTTAAAATGTGACATATTCAAATTAGAACTAAAAACTTAGCTCTTGGAACTACTTCGGATTTACCAGACCTGCACTAAACACAATCGGGTTCTCTACTCGTTAGTGCGTTGTAGACCATATGTAATCGAGTTTTATAAATTTAAAACTTGTAAAATTAATTTAAACAATTATACGCATCAGTAGACACTTTCTAAAACATATAGGGAATTATTACGTTTATACGTATAACATGAACAATTTTGAGCCCTTGATGATGATGAAGCCACTAGTTCACACACTTCATATACTAAGACTATTTGGTTCATCATATTTCATAACATGGGATTCTCCGTAGTCAAACTAGACTCTTTCATTTCACGATAGTGCTTTGAAGGTTCAAGATTGATAACTTGCTCCCACGTAATGCAATTATATGCCTTCATGATTATCTCGATGCTCAATGTTTATTTGCTTAGCTATTTGAATGCATGTTTGAGTTGTAAAAGAGCTATAGCCTTTTTTCTAGCAATTTAGATAAAATATCTCTTAGGTTATCTAAATAACACATGATCCTAAATGCTAAATGCTAACATGTTTTACATGACGATTGCAATTAATTTAACATGTTTTATATGCGTCATTTTACATGACTTACGTGTTAATTGTTCACCTACACTATGTTAGGTTGGTGTATGACAAATAAGGTTTAGATGTCATATACTCGTAAACATTAATCTTGTTGATTATTGTGTCGATGCATGCTTAGATAAACTTGCATGCTTATATCTATATGTCTTATACATCTATATATATATATTCTCACACTAGAATATCTTTCTTCGCATCCGGGTCACTAATCTGAATTTTCAAAAGAGTCATAAAATGGTCTTAAATCTTCTAGAGTCTTCCTTCACACATTTCCTTAATCATCATCTCCCTTTCTTCCAAATAATCCACTCTTTGTCACGGAAAAGTTAGATGCAAATCTAATACCCTTCCAAGTAGGTTTGACAACTTAAATATTTCATCCGAGATATTCAAGTATCTTTAACTTGCAATCGCAAACGTTAAAGGTCATATCCGAAAATCCCTATTCAAGCCTTTTAACAACATTAGTTAAAACGCTCTCCTTTTCTTTTCGACGACAACTCCTCTTCTCTTCGACGAAAACATCTTTCTCTTCGACGAACACATTCTTTCTCTTCAACGAAAACATTCTATCCCTTCGACGAAACATTCTTTCTCTTCGACGAAAACATTCTTTCTCTTCGAAGAAAACATTCTTTCTCTTTGACGAAAACACTCTTTATCTTTCGATCACACCTCTTCCTTCTCACTCAACCACGCCTCTACAACCATAGAGATGGCTAATCTCTTTCCTCTACTATTTCCGCTATCACCTTTAAGATAACCTTATACCTCGTCATAAGATTGTTTTATGAACATTCACAATACTCGAGAAGACCACCATTCGTCTTGATATTGTCAAGCTCGTCGCCTTCATCTTCATTTGTTTTCTTCTTTATTATTATTAAAATTATTATTATTATTATTATTTTCGCGTATGAAACACACCAAAGATACGTCACCATTTCCTTCGGGACAATGTTCAAATGGAAACATCTCCATTCGAATAGGTTGCGTCTGAAGATAACATCGTCGACATTCTTTCTTTACCCCTCAACCGCGAATCGTTAAATTATCTTCGTCAAGGTTTAGGAATGATGGAACACATTCCATAAATCGTTCTCTTCTTTTCTTCTAGTTTCGATTCTAGTCCGTGTTCCATTCCATGTCGTGACAACTTAACTACTTCATCCAAAGTACTTTAAGTATTTTTAATTAGCGAAATGCAAATTAAAATGTCACTCCTTTCACAAAATTCATCAAGCCCTAAACTCCTCTCCTGTTGGCGGTCCGGCGGCCCCCAGATCTATTCTGGCGGCCCCCAGATATATCTGGGACCACCAGAAGCAGGCTTGAGATATCTGTCATTTCTTTTCAAATCATTAAACAAACACACCCTCTCTCTTTTCTGCTGCTAAGAGCTGACGTCTTTCCTACACCCAAACCTATGCCCAATATCTCTCTATAGATCAATGGGTCATCCTCACATCCTAACACTCACAAGCATCATTGCTTATGTTGTTAATAGTCAAGTGAATTTCATAATGAAATGTGTCTCATTCTCAAATACAATCCTTACAATCGTCATACTCACAAATCTCCTCACATCTTGGTCCTCACTTTTCGTAAACCTATTTTCTTACCTCGAATGGTCTTTTCACTTCTAAACGGTTCTTCACTTTCCCAATACTCTTCTCACTTCGGATAGTCGTCTCACTTCTAATAGTCTTTTTACTTTCGACGTTTCTTCTTACTTCTAAACGTTCTTTTTCACTTCTAATAAGTCTTGTCTCCTCTAACATTTCCTCTCACGTCTAAACGTTTCTTCTCTTTAATTAGTCTTGTTACAATTAAAATTCCTCCTATATCTCTCCTAACTTAATTATTTCATCCGAAATATTTAAGTAATTTGCGAAATACAAATGTCACTCCTTCGCTAAACTTGCCACTTTCTAGAAAGTGAAGAACATAAAGAAGATATTCAATCTTCAAGTGTTATTGAGTCACCACATTGTTGAGTCTCTCATTATTCTTCCACCATGAAAGAACTACCTCATTTCACATCCCACCTTTGTTCCTCAACATTGTCAACCAACAAAACACCAAACAAACCTTTGAATTCCCAATCATCCACTTTTGTCTCGATAGGATCATATGCACATCAATTGTTAGTGCAAATGATATATCAATCTTTTCTATCAACCTCTCGTCAACACGTTCCTTCTTTAGTATCACTCATCCTTTCCCACTTTTTGGCTCTATGGAATCATTTTCATTCACATCCAAGAGCACATCGTCTCCATCCTCGTCTTATTTTTCTTTTTATTCTTTTAAAGTATATATATATAGTTTTCGTGCAAAGTTGGATAGAATATTGAGAGTAGCTCTCCATGCTAACCGTTCTAAGGCCATGTCTTCAGGTGCATTAATTAAAATAGTCATTCGTCTACATATTCCAGAGACCACACCACCCTTCCTCAGTATCTCAGTCCTCTACTTCTATTATTTCACAAAATCTTTAAGAAATAAATACTACAGGACATAAAGCATTTATCTTCGTCACACAATGAGTCTTCGCTAGAACTTGCCACATTGACTCGATAAGAGAGTACTACACAGCACAAAATGAGCGAAGTGAACGATGGCGCTGATGACATTATGACGAGAAAGAGGGAAGTGAGATCGCAATCAACTTCCATAGTGGATATTCTGATTCACCCAAGCAATGTTGATGATTCTCTCATGACAATCTCTTCCAAACCTATGAAGAACGTACCTATTCATTTTCAACATCGCACTTTGTATCTTGCAACATTGTCAAACCAATGTAGACAGAAAAAGCACTTTCAAACAAAGAAACTTGAATTCCAAATCTAATCACGAATTTGTGTAACTCAGATAAGGATAATATGCATCATCAATTGTTTAGTGGGCAAAATGATATAATTAATCATATTTCATATCAAACACTTCGTCGTTCACAAACGATTCCTCCCTTTAGTAATACGTTATTCTGTTCCAAATACATATTTCAAGGCTATTACTGTGGGAATCATTTTTCATTACACAAACTTAAAAAGAGTCACATCGAATATCACTTCGCATTCGTACTTCTAATTAATTTTCATTACTAAAATTCAATTTATCTTACGAAATAATAAACTAGTGGAAGGTAATAATATATCAGACAATAATTTCTTGCAAAGACTATTGAAGTGTGCCGTTTATCGTTATAACATAACTAACATTTTAAAACTAGCGTCATCTCTTACAAATAAATGAATATTTGTGTCCATAATTACAATAATAACTGAATTCCATTGGACCTACTCCGTATTTTTAATATTAGAAGATGCGATCTAATCTTTCTCCGTAAACGAGAACGGTATACGATTCTATTTATATTTCATCTTAAATATAGGTTAAATATTTAAAGGTAATATAATGGATTATTCTTTGGTCAATGTTTTATCGTATGCTAAAATCTGTGACTAATCAAAGAATTGTTCATAGCTTTTAGGAAAGTTAATAAAAACTAAGCCAGAACTCAACAGAAGTCGCAAGATGCTACTAGATTTTCAACAAATCCGTCATTATATGTTTTGCATAATACTTTATCGTTAGTATAAAAAAAAAAAAAGGATAGATGACCAGCGGTTCTTATCTACTAACATTTTAGTTCGGGATAGGGGCTTTAGCTAACAATTATCAGTGTGCCTGAGTTATGAAACCATGAACAAGGAGAGGAATGCATATAAAACACAGACGCGAATGGGGGAGGAGGGTAGGAGTTCCAGGCACGTTGCAAGCGCTCGATTATATCCTCATATTAAAGTTGGGCATAGACGAACTTCTTGACATGCAAAGTGATGCGACTTGGTAAATTATCTGATATACCACTGACGTAGCCCGGTAATTTAGAGTACGTAATATATAAAATAGGTCAGGATGGGAATACGAAGTTCAATTAAGGGACTGCAATGACGCATAGGGATAGAGGCTAAAAGAGTGAATATTTATGTGCGGACTAAAACTAAAATCGGACCACAATTACTATTGAGAGTTGTGAGTAAAAACTTTGAAATGATAGAAAATAAGCTACACATAAGTATGATAGTACAAAGATGCGCACAAGCTTTAGCACTTACGTAATAGGTAATATGAATTCGAGAACAAATGACTTGAGAGAAGTTACTTTGAATCATAACCAATTATCACGAATGACATAGGACTGCTTCATGCGACATTAGCATCGGAAAAAGCATACTTCACCACTAGTGCATGATACAAGCACAATTCAAAACCTGCCTCAACCATAATATATATCTATATTAGTTCTTGTACTCATATACTATTGACAATTTATATATATATAAGATCATAAAGTTCAGTATGTCATATAATGCTATCTTTGTGAGTGTCTTATCATGATACACTTTATTGCTATTCATCAAGAGAGATCACACGATCCGACAGTACCTAGATGCTCTTTCATTCGTTCATCTTGGTCCCTAAGCTAATTCATAAAGGCTCTTCACCATAGGCAATTCATAGGACAACATTCTCTTTCTAAACTATACCTAAAGAAATAACACTAGACAAACTCACATCTCACCAGTTTACTACTCTATACCTTCTTCTCCATTTCCCCTCAAACCGTATAATACCCAGAGACCTTACCCATCGTACCACATGTCTTCTTACACAAAATAGTCTCAAGGCAATAAATAGCTGTCTCAAGCTAACCTTCGAGTATATGCTTTGCATAACCATAAATCCACACCATAATACACATTTCTAATGGCCTATAACCTCGACACAAACGGAGTTCGAGAATACGTGGGAAGGGTTTATTCATACTTCAAATACTTCACCTCCTCCACTTCAAAATCACCTTAAACCTTAAGGTCATCCTCTCATACCTTCAACTTATATATTTGAAGTACCTACTTTCTTTTCATGCCTTCTTCTCATCTATCACAACATCCTCTAAATTATCTAAGAAACACAAAATCACCTTAATCGTATTTCTCATGTTGTCTTCTCATTCCTCCAACCAATATACTTGGATCACCTACCTTTTCCTCATTCCTTAAACCTATACACTCAAAGTACCTACCTTCTTCTCTTGCCTACCTCTCATGACCTTTTCTAAACTATCCAAGAAACATACAATTACCTTCACTTTTACTTCTCATATCTTCTCCTCATACCTCAAACCTATATACTCGGAGCACCTACCTTCTTCTCATTCCTCCCGGAGCACGTACCGTCTTATCATGTCTTCTTCTCAAACCTCCAACGTATATGCTCCAACCATTATCTATATAATATCTTTTTGCTTCAACAAAAGAGGGAGAAGGAAGTGTAAACGAGTAACTTTTAAACTTTACTATGTGTTATAGTTTACATATTTTGTCATCATCAAAAAGGGGGAGATTGTTAGTGCAAATATTACGATAGTTAATCTATACGATCTCTTTATGTTTTGATAATGACAAACATGTGACTTGTAATACGTAACGTAAAGTGCGTAAGTTACTGTAATCACAAATCATCAATGCATACATGCATCAACATCTATAGACGTCTCAAGTATGCATCAAGACGGACATTGGTTTACACCCGACGTAAATCACATAAGGTATGTACAAACAATCATTAAACTTGTAGGATGATCAAAGAAATAAGTTTTTGTCTTAAACTTTACATTTTTATAAATGTAACAAAATAAAATTTTCAAAACTTAATTAGACAAATTATTTTTGAATTATAAAGAAATATTTTATGTTGTAATTATTTCAAAATTCAAAATCTGATTCTTTTCCCCCCAAAACATGTTACACTTTTACCAGACAAGTTTGTCACCACAAAAAGACAAAAACAGGAGCGTCTGTCGGGGCGGTCCCTTAAATAGACCGGCGGCCCCCTTAAATACCGGTGCCCCCCTAATATATCTAGGACCGCCATTTCCTGACATGCTATTTTTCAGCTCCTATAAATAGTGGGTCACCTCCAACTATTTTTACAACCCTTTTGCATGATTTTCTTTCAGTTCTTTCTCTCTCTAGATCTTACTAAATCTCTCTAAATCTTTGATCATTCAACTTGGTTAATCTTGTTTAAATGTGATCAAATCTTCTATCATTTCCTCCTTTCCTCAAGTGCAAGAGAAGAACTTCGGTCATCTTCAAGATCCGAAGTTATGTAGTCTAGTTAGTCTATTTGTAACATTTGTTACATATAGATCGAGTCCATGTCTTCCAATCTTTAGTAGTGTGTAGATCTAGATGATGTATATATTTGGATGGGTTGATTGTGGGTTGGTTAGTAGTTTAGGCTTTAAAATACATTGGTGAAGTGGTAGATTGGTTCTAGCTAAGATTAGGACTCGACATCTAGCTTAGTGTACGAAAATAATGTAAGCATTGGTATAAGGTTTTCTCCGCCGAAAGGGAGCTTGTTGATTAGTGAAGTAACTCTCGAGTTGGATACTCGAGGAGTGGAGTAGGGCGAAGAGGAGCTTCATGACTGAACTACTATAAATCATTGTGACGGTTTGCATTTTCTTTTACCTTTCTCTTTACTTATGTCTTTACATTTATCGCTTTACTATTACACTTGCATTGTGCTTATGATTGTGTGAATTGTTGTCTATGTTGTGTTAGTCTTGGTTGTGTAGCTCTTTGTAGTAAACATTGTGAGTGTGAATATATTAGTAGAATTTGCGCTAGTTATTGTAAATCCATTATCGGCACTTCTCATATTACGTCAAACTTGATTGGTGATTTGATACAAGTTATCTAGTCCGAAAACCTCTTCTGGAGGTGGTCCCTTTAAATAGGGCGCCCCCCTGATGTACTAGGCGGCCCCCATATATTTATGGGACCGTCGGCAGAGCGTGATTTAATAATTGATACAAAAGATTTAAAGTTTTTAAAAGGAAACGTATTCACCTCCCTCTATGGTTTCCACAATTGGTATCAGAGCCACGTTGCTTTAGTTTTCAAAACAAATGCTTTTTAAAATAGAGTATGATCCATGTATCAAATTACCCATGAAGGGGGATTAAATATAAAAAGTGTTTTGTTGTTTGATTCGTACTAGTTTTGTTATTAAATATACTTCGTATACTAGCTTGAAGGAAAATTTTTCTCAAAAGAACTTGGAAGTGTCAACTTATGTTTGTCTAAGTCGTAAGAGTAGAAATGATGTCTAAAACACGAAATTTATGTGCTGGAACAACTTTTTAAAGTCCTACGTTCTACAGTTAAGTCACCAAATAATTTTGAACAAAAAACATGTTTTGGGGTCACTGGTGGCGGTCCCATAAATGTTAGGGCGGCCCCCAAATATATTTGGGGGCCGTCACCTTTATGGGGGCCGCCTGTCTGTTTCATTAGTTTTTGGCAAACTTAGAAAAATCATATAAAATCAATCGTAAGTCCGTAGAAGTCGTGCCACCAACCATTTCGAAGATAATTGAGTCTAGTTTCATTTAAAAATACTTCCAAGTCGTTATTCTAAACTTAAGTCAGTCAGAAATGCAAAATACTACACAGTGATCAAAACTATATGTTTCGGTTTGACGTAAAACTTGTAGTTTACCTTTTCTTTCAAGTCGAGCATTTCTAGTCAACTTATCCTTGAAAACATTAATCTTGATTAATTTTTAAAATGGGGGAGGAAACTATTTTTGTTTTCAAATAAAATCAAGCTATGTATACATCGTTATATCTAATACATAAAACGACGACGAATATCCTTATGTGCATGCTAGATGATTATGTGTGTTTAACCTTTGTTTCAACTTGATTAATAGATATTAATAAGTAATCATTACTATTTGTAATTGAGTTAATTATATATCTAAACACATGTGCCATGTATGCTATTTGTATGTTACTAGTTTTTCGTATTATGCCTAATAGGAATTACGCTAGATTTCTTGCGTTAAGTTGCAAAATTATTTGTGCATTGCATATAGGCATAGATCACTATATTTACAAGTGTTACATAAACATCTTGTACATCATTTTGAGTGTAGTAACCCACTTAGGAATGAGAGATTAATTGTTTGTCAAGTGTGTGGAAAAATAATGTTCTAAGATCATATATTAAAACCCGTCACTAAAATATTTCCAACACTTCAACTCTCTTCCAACAAGATGTCTAAATCTTTTCATCATCTTGGGGTGTTTGACCTTGGGTTGGCTAAACAAAATAAAAGATTGTATTATGATAAGTGTAAAATACACATATCCGTTTATACCTAAAATAACCTAATTAAACCTAAAACAGACCAAAAATGGCAAAAATATGCTTGTATTTGTGTTTTGTGTGTGCAGATATGGATAAGTTAAAAGTCACAAGAAAACAGTCAAAAACAGGCAAGCACGGACATGAGAATCAGAAGAGTACAAAAGCCGGAAGCAAAGCCAGGAAAGTCAAGCCTCAGTCAAAACTAGTCAATCTATGGTCAATAAAAGTCAACAAAGCCCATCTTCCTTTTATAACATCTACAAGGGCTAGTTTTGCTATTTTCAAAAGTTATTTATAACTAGAGAAAGAGGAAAGAAATAGAAGGACCACTTGTGCACACTCCCCAAACTCCAACAGTTTTAACTGTCAAAATAAGGGCACCAAAGGTGTTACTATTCACCTTTCTTCCTCGTTTCACCATCCAGGGTAAATCAAAGGGGTTTTCCAAATTAAAGGGTGCT
>BQNB010091045.1:0-26047 GCA_026074375.1 Tanacetum coccineum
TTTATCAATATGACTAACCAATGTATTTTTTTCCACATTTGTTGCCACGTAAAGGGTTGGAGCCACTTGTATAGTCAAAGTTTCTAATTACGACCATGCTATTACTTAATTTCTTCCACTTAACCATACCAGACTTGTACTTCTTCAAGTCAGCCTCCATCTTGGACTTGTAGTTTGCAAACTCTTATTCAAGTAATACAAGCCTTTCTATCTGCATCTCAAACTGGTCAATTGCAGTCTCAAAATCTTCTCTCTACTTTAGATTCATGGCCATGTATAGCTCATACATATTGGTTTTGTACCACTAACTGTTGAGACCTCAATTTATCTAATAAAATGAACTGCGTTATTGCCTAGAAAACTATAACAACTAGTTAACATAAAAAGCTAAGGATTCATAACTAATTACAAATAAAGTAGTCAAATGTAGCTAGAAAATAAAATCATATCGATGGTCTTCTACAACATAAGTATATACGACCTGGGTTTAATTCAGTCCATGAAATACGTTGAGCCTATGGAAGAGAACATTTGTAATGGTAGGAAATGAACGAATGAAAGATGAAGTGAAGTGAAGGAGTGGGAACTGAGAAGTGGTTATAAGCAAAAAATTAGTTGACTTTGACTATTCAACTTGGCATCAACCCCTTACGTGGCACAAGATGTGGGAAAAAAATACATTGGTTAGTCATTTTGGTAAGTTTTTGAAAGTATGTTACTTATAGTGATCTTTTAAGAAGTAGGTTACTCATATTAGCACAAAAGTAAAAGTAGGTTGCTCATTTATGGATTTTGTCCTAAAATGTACTATGATCTTAGGGATATGTACTGGTGGTCGGGAATGAAAAGGATATAGTTGTGTATGTTAGTAAATGTTTAACTTGTTTAGAGGTGAAGGCTAAGCATCAGAGGCCATTTGGCTTACTGCAGCAACCTGAGATTCCTAAATGGAAATGGGAGAGGATAACAATGGACTTTGTTACGAAACTGCCAAGGACTAGTAGTGGGTATGACACAATATGAGTCATTGTAGACCGGTTGACTAAGTTTGCTCATTTCCTACCTATGCGTGAGGACTATAAGATGGATAGGTTAGCTAGACTCTATCTGAATGAGATCGTTGCTAGGCATGGTGTGCCGATCTCAATCATATATGATCATGATAGTCATTTCACATCGAGGTTTTGGCAAACAATGCAAGAGGCATTAGGAACCAGGTTAGACATGAGTACAACTTACCACCCTCAAACCGACTATCAGAGTGAGCGTACTATCCAGACCTTGGAAGACATGCTTAGAGCATGCGTCCTTGACTTCGGGGGAAGTTGGGATGTTCATCTTCCATTAGTTGAGTTTTCGTATAACAATAGTTATCATTCTAGTGTGAGGTGTGCACCTTTCGAATCCTTGTATGGTAGGAAGTGCCGCTCACCGATCATGTAGGCAGAAGTTGGAGAATGGCAACTGATAGGATCTGAGCTAGTGCAAGAAACTACTAAGAAGATCTCACGATCAAGGATAGGCTTAAAATTGCACGTGATCGTTAGAAAAGCTATGCTGATAAAAGGAGGAAACCTTTAGAGTTCAATGTAGGTGATCATGTCTTGCTCAAAGTGTCGCCTTGGAAAGGTATGGTACGCTTTAGGAAGAAGGGGAAACTAGCACCTAGATTCGTTGAACCTTTTGAGATCACTTAGAGGATCGGTCCTGTAGCCTATAGACTTAGACTACCGAAAGAACTTAATGGTGTTTATGACATGTTCCACGTGTCGAATTTTAAGAAGTGTTTGGCTGATCCAACACCACAGATACCTTTGGATAAGATCCGGGTGGATGCTAAGTTGAACTTTGTGGAAGAACCTATGGAAATCTTAGAGAGGTAATTTAAGAAACTTAAGCGGAGTAGGATTGCTATCGTCAAGGTACGATGGAATTCGTAACGAGGACCTGAGTTCATGTGGGAGCGTGAGAATCAAATGAAACTCAAGTACCCGCATCTTTTTAGCTCTAGCACTAGTTGAATTTCGAGGGTGAAATTCTTTTTAAGGGGGGGTAGAATGTAACCCTTGTACTTTTCTGAGATCTATATGTTCTAATTTAGTCCTTTGACTATTTGACTTTTGTTAGTTTTATTTGAGTAATTACCATGTTGACGGTGGTGAATCTATGTTGATCTTAGTTATTTTAGTGATATGTGCTTGTGTTAATCCTTTTTAGAGGATTTTATCTATGTGATCATGTTCCAGGAGGTTTGTCCCGTGTATAGCTTGAGATACCTTATAACGAGTCCCGACACGTCCGTTAATGTTCAAATCGAATCTAAGGAAGTTTAACTGTTAAATATGTTGTGTAAATAATCGAGATTCATGGAAAAGTATTTTTGAGTTCATTAAAAATACTAGGAAACTTTGGGTAACGTTTTAAAGTCGTCATCAATAAGTTTTAAAGGAAACTGACACAAGACAAGCAACCTGGGATCCCCTTGGATGTCACCGCGGGTTCAAGTCCCTTAAGGGATATGTGGGTCATGAAATTTTGTCTTTGGTCCCCTCTTGTACCTATATGAGCTTAAGATTTAAGCCAAAAACACACACACATGCATTTCTCATTTTAATCTTCAAAAACTTTCCTTTTTTCTTCCTTTGGTTTGCTCGTCCACACACAAACACATTTGTTTTTCAACTTTGATCAAGAACATGAAGATTTAGGAGTAATGGGTTGATTATAGCGTTCGGGTTATCATTTAAACAACGTTTGGGTTGTCGGGTCGTGTCCTAACTCGCTTTCAAAACCCTTTTTGTAAGTCTTCTAAATTTTGATTTAACTTGTACTTTTGAATGTCTAATGATACGTAGAAGCTAGTTGTACGGTGCGTTTTCTAAAAATCAAACACGAAAAATTTACGAAAACCCATTAAGGGTGCGTTTTTGGTTCGAACACAAATAAAAAGGGAATAAGAGTTTATCATTTTTATGTCGTGGTTGTGATGGTTGAAAAACAGTTGTATGCTAAGTAACTTATTCATTTCCTAGCTTAAAAATAAGCATATTCGGTTTATTTCGAACTTATTAACTTTTGGCTAAATAAAGAGTACATGGAAACTTGGTTCCGATTATTTATCCATGGTATCTTATTGTTATAAGCATATTTTGATAGCTTAGTTTAGTACCTAAAGGAACTATGTAGCTTATTAGCTTATTAAAAAGCTAAATGGACTTATTATGGGCTTATAAAGCTCACGGCCCAATAAGCCGCGTCTTATTGTGGTCTGGCTTATTTTATGGCTTTTATTTATTGCTCATTATGTTATTTAAGGCCTAACGTAACTTAACGGTTTGAAAATAAGCTACGAATAGCTTATTTGGACTTAAGGGATGCCACGATCCAATAAGACAAGCCAAACCATGACTTGGTCTTGGTCCGTGAGTCTTGGCTTGCGTTTTGGTTTATTTCTCAGACTTATATTTGATATTATATATGATATTGGACCTAAATCGAATCTTAGAACTTATTAAGTACGTTTTGGACCTCTATTGGGCCTTAAGGCCCAATAAGCTAAAACTAGTCTTTTTATACGTTTAGAACGAACTTTTGAAAGTAAAACATATTTATATAAGTATTAAAAGTCGTTGAGGAAATACGCTTTGGTAAACATTGCGAGATATAGATTTCTAGCATTTTGTCAGAAAATGGTAAATTTGTGGAAAAAGTGTTTAAAAATTTAGGTTTGAAACCTTGGAAAATGTGGTCTAAACGAACAGGTCATGCCGAATTTTCGTAAAGATCTTATACTTAGAATTTAGCATTGCATCTTTATAATTCTTGGGTTTGAATGAAGTGAGGAAAGATTCTTCAAAGTCAATTCCCTCATCTTTATAATTCTTGGGTGACATTTGCAATGAAGATTTGGATGGCCTCTATGCGTGCAACTGGTGCGAAAGATTCTTCAAAGTAAATTCCCTCATCCTGACGAAAGCCTTTAGTTACCAACCTTGCCTTATTTTTTAATACGTCCCCAAATTCATTGAGCTTGACCTTGAAAATCTACTTCAAGTTAATTAGCATGATATAATTTGGTCGTGGTACTAATTCCTAAACTTGCAGACGTTCAAACTCATGGAAATCTTCTTGCATCGCTTCGATCCATAAAGATTGTAGCAATGCATATTTATAATTCTTGGGTTTGACTGAAGTGAGGAAAGCATCAAAGTAACACCACATGGCATCGGTTTGTAACTGTCATCTTGTGGAGACTGGATGAGAAGGATTGCCGATCATATTGTCTAAAGGATGATCCTTTGTCCATTTGCTGAGATGTTTAATAGGTAGGTTGGGAGGATGCAAATTTGATGACGATTCTTGAGAACTATGTTCTAAAGTAAGAATATCTTAAATAGATCATTATCAAATTATGTAGGTTGTAACTGTTCTTCAACACCTTGTTAAATGACTGGAGATTGTGTTTCATGTGTTGTTGATGAAGTACTAACAGATGGTGCATCTTGATTAATGGTAGTTGAGGAAGGTGTACCGGTTGTATCAACATAAATCGGAGCTACAGCAGGAAGCACATGAGATACAAAACTTAGAGATGGCTGAAAGTATTCATCGAACATAGGTTGAAATAGGATATCCCAATCTTTCTTTGTTGGTAGAACATAAGGTGTTGAGGAAGATTGATTTTGCACATATCCTGAACTGATAGTTCTAGGAGTCATAATTTGAAGCTCGAGTCTAGAACCAAATTGTTCAGAAGCTATTGCCGCCAGCTCATCAAAATCGACATGGATAGTTTCCATAATTAATTTGGTCTGTCGATTGTAGATTCGGTAAGATTTCTTTGCGGGAGAGTAGCCGATGAAAATTCCAATATCCGCTTTGGGTTTTAGCTTACCCAGATCTTCACTATCATTGGTTGGGTAGCACAATGCACCAAAGATGTAAAAGTACTTTAGGTCGGGTTTTATGTCATGTAAAAGTTCATATAGTGTTTTGTTGTGACATTTACGAATCAAAGAGCGGTTTTTGGTATAACAAGCTGTTGCTACTGCCTCTGCCCACAGATATAATGGTTCCTTTGAAAATATCAGCATTGTACGTAAAGTTTCCACTAAAGTCTAGTTCCGTATTTCGACAACGCCATTCTGTTGTGGAGTGCGCGCAATTGAAGTTTGGTGTGAGATCCCGACATCTTCATAATAGGTCTTCAACGTATGATTGACAAACTCTATTCCATTATCCGTGCGAATATTTCTGACTCTAGCATTGAGACGAACTTGAACATTTTTCAAAAATTTGATGATAAACTCTTGAGTTTCATCCTTTAATCGTAAAAATTTAACCCAAGTAAACCGTGAGTAATCATCAACAATAACTAATATGTAGTTCTTCCCATTTATACTCTCGATTCTCATTGGACCGCAAAGATCCATGTGCAACAAATACAGCTTTACTTTGATGGAATCATCAGACTTGGGCTTATGAGTGTGCGTCTTGCTTTTCCCTAATGAGCACTCAGATCATAATTGTCTTTTCATGCTTCGTATGGTAAGCCTCTTAAAAGTTGTGTTTGGCAATTTCATAATGGTGCCGGAAGTTTAAGTGGGACAACCTTTGATGCCATAACCAGGACTTGTTCTTAGAAACTTTAGACAAGAGACAAATTGGAAAGGACTTCAACATATCATCGAGTGAAAGTGTGTACAAATTTGTGTCTCTTAAGACCTTGTATGAGTGATCTGCACCTTTAGATTCAAAAAAGGCAGCGTGTGTTTTGGAATGCTACTTCAAGATCAGAGTCACATAATTGACCTACTAAGAATAAATTGTGTCTAAGTCCCTCTACATAATAAACCTTGGAAATTATAACATTTTGTTGGATCATTTTACTGAATAGATCTTAACCTTCAGCTTGCAAAGAGTTTGCTCCTTTAGATAATTCTAAAGCAACAATAATGAAACACTGAGTAAACACTATTGATTATGCGGAATCTAATCAATAATGCTAAGAAGAAACCTTATTGAATATATCACAAAGAATTTTATATTAAAACCTTTTGAATCTGCTAGGTTAAGATTACAATACTCATGATTATATTCGATACTTTATGATATGTGTTGAACTGTGTCTACTAACTATGCCTTGGGTTCCTTTATAGCTAAGGAAACCCTAATAGGGCTTTAACAAAACGCGTATAAAGATTCATGCTTATCCTTTCTAAGATATCTTCATGCATATCTTATAAACGTCTACAAACTACTTTAAACTATCCGGTACTAACTAATTGTCAGATACTTAACACTTTGTACTTCAGTACTAATTTCAACTAACGGTACTACGTATTATAACTAGCGCGGTACTAAGATCAGGAATGTATAATTCCCATAAAATCCTCCTCTAAAATGTTTGTTGAACTTGTTAACTTCATTGTTTCTTCGTTTATACATCTTGAACTCTTGGAGGATGTATCCAAACCACTTTGCAAATCTTTGATCTGATCTTGATAATTTTGACCCTTCTTAAGCTATCCATCTTTATCAGCAACGATGTCTTCTCAGCAACACAGTCTACATCAACATCCACAACTAAGTTGGCTTTGTAGTTTTCTTGGCAAACTACCGCCTTTAACGGATTTGATATTACAACTTTTACCAGTAGCCGTTTGCTCTGAGATAGCCTATTCTTCATTGTAATACAACATGGTGAATTGATTTACTTGTAGTTTTGAGTAAACTACCAAACTATCAACGAATTTGACTTGTCTTTACCAAAGCCGTTTGCTTTTGGACTAGCCAATGCTTCATTGCCATAACATGAGTGCATGTTAACAATTTTAGTTTTTAGCAAATATCAGCTATCAACATGTTTGAGATTTCTTTACCAGGAACTGTTTGATCGGACTAGCCAACTCTTAATACAGCTGAAGCAAGGGTTAGTTGAGAACCTACATATTTTTTAGTAAGTTGTCAACCTTAGAATAGGTATGTAGAAGTCTTACATAAGCGTTTGTTTATGGACTAGCAGTTCTTAGCATTGTTAACGCTATGGTGAACTGATGACCATTTTGTCTGTGTTGGTGGTTAGCCAACACCCAAACCCTTCTCATTTATATCTCAACATTACTCATCATTACGTTATTGCTTAATGGAATCTCACCATGTTGTAGTTTGCAGCAGTTCTTTCCTTTCAACCTCCATCCTAATCAAATCATTTGTTGCTACATTTCCTTAGAGAGAGATACACTTTTTTTAAGCTAGCATGTAGATGATCTGTCCCATCACTTAAGCTATATGCAAACTCCACAAGCTTTCTTATAGTCTCTATCTGACAATCTCCCCATTCTTGTTGATTGTTTAGAAATCACCTCTGATCATTTTCTTTTGTTGGGATTCCACTCTAATCTTCAAAAGTCTCCTTAAAGAATTCAATTCAATAAGTTATGGTGTGATTTATGCTGTACTGACTCTCTTCATCTCCAAGTCATATAAATGAAACAAATCTGTCAATCAAAAATGTTGAAGTACCTCCTATTAGTTAGTTATAATTGCCCTGAAGTGCCTATTAACGTCTGTAGACAACAAAGGTAATTCCCATCTGATGGATGAAACCTTGTGCAACCTAGCATAAAAGATTTTGACTCCATAATTTCACTATCTTTGGTTCCCTCAAATGTAACCTCCTTAGACATTTTTCTGTGTTCATCATCACTATCCATCATCTGGTTGTAGGTTTCACTTGGCTTTTCCTAGAAATTATCTTTCACGTGACCACTCTTTCTTTTTCTAGTTCTTCTTCTTCTTTAATTTCCTCCCTTGACACTTATCTTTCTTTACTTCTTCTTAGATTGCTATCAGCAGCTGTCATTCATCTCCTTTGATAACTTTTATCTTTAGCAGAAACCAATAGCAATGAAATATCTTCAGACCTTTTATCTTTTATACAAACTTTTATTTCTTCAAAACTCTTGGTCTTCAGATCAGAATGCTTCTTGCCTCTACATGCTCTCAGATATGTCTTCATTGGTTTCTAGATGATTTCTTGAAGGAGGTTTATTCTTGATAGCTCAGTCTTTATTGACGCAAGAAATCTTCTTTGGGCAGCAATGGTGTCATGAAGAAATTTGGCTCTCTGCTCAATAGTATACATCTCTCTCTCTTCCTCTTGAAGCTTTTTAGCAAGTATCTTGTCAGCATTAAGTCTTGCCTGAATGAAATCATATTCATTGGGAGTGCAAACCTTTGTAAGCTTCCCCTAACCCCACCCCTCCCCAAAAAACCACCAACCCAAAACTCCCCCACCCCCATCCTCTTGAACTTTCTGGTCACCTCTTCATCATTAGCAAGCGGTTTAAATTTCTTTTAGCTTTAGTAATGCCTTCTGATTCTAAGTATCAGATCATCTTCCACTTCAATCATTTTGGCTTATCTTTTGGGATTAAAATCTTGGGAAGAGTCTCAAGTCAATATTGATGTTGTTGAAGATGCCTTGGTCTATCAGGTCTCCTCAACATTCCTAATCCTACACCTTTTTCCTTTCCTAGAGTTCTCTTGTTTGACTCATTATAATAATGACTTGATTGCAAGGTCTCAACCTCCCCCATCTTAACTTAAATATAACAATTATCTACTATAATTATATATTTCTAAACCCTATACCCATCAAAAATATCATCATTCCATCACCATCCACACTTTAAACCATAATAACTTACTTAAATCTATCATTTTACTCTCCATTAACCAACAATCCAATACTTAACCAACAACACCTATCAACTTTCCCCATCATTATTCTCCAAAATTCAACTTTCATCACCACCACAAACTCATCAATATCATCTAATTCTTGTCTTAATGCATATATTATACCAATCCCCCCCCCCCCCCCCCCCCCCCCCCAACCACCCCCCCCCCCCACCCAAACACGCACTTCACACCCCCTCCCTCCTTCCCCCCCCTGCCCCCCCACACCCAACCTCCAAACTCCCCCGTTAGGCATACCATATCCTTGTTGTACCCCCTCCACCCACCCCAACCCCCCCTAGAGGACTACCCCCACCCCCCCCCCCCTAAAACCCCCCCACCCGACCCCCAAACTGAATACCCTCCAGGCTTTGTGATGTTGTTAAGTGGTTTGACTCCTTTCTTTAAGGCTTCTATCATGAAGCCTTCAAAGCTTTAATTTCTTTAGCCTAAGCTATGACCTGTTTGCATAAAGACACATAAAGGTCATATACACTTTGGAGTGTCAGACCATCCTCATTCCCTGATAGGGATGCATCATTGAATGACTGACCTCCATGATTCCTACCAGAACCCTCTGGAATAGAATCAGGAATATGAGAAGTAGGTAAAGATCTGGGAGATGGGTCAGGCTGTATCTGAGGTTGGTCTTTACTTGGGTGAGGATGAGAGGGTATGGGTAGGGAGTTAGATGGTCTCTTTGAAACATCGCCCTCATCCTCTGTTTGTTGAACCAACATGGAATCAAATAAAAGTGTAACTTTCCCTGAAAAATTCTTACCCTTTTTAACCATAAATGTCAAGACCTTTTTAGTTAGGGTTGGGACTGGAAAGTGGTCCAAGAGGACAGGTAATCTTTTAATGATGACTCAAAAAGATTTGTAAAAAATCTTGGATAAATTACAAACTTCTTAGTTGCATCCAAGTATCGTATCATGCCACCAAAAATTAATTTTAAAAAATTGTATTTCTGATTAGTGGCTAAACAAATTATAGTTGTGGTAATATTAGTGGGAATTTGATCCCAAGAGGTGCTTTTAGAACTAATAACAATGATTATGGTATGATTAAGAAATTTTCCATTAGGGTTGGAAACACGGGCGTTGTTAAAAGTTAAAGTATTTTAGGTCTCCCTCATACCACTATTAGATATTATTATCAAATTTACCTAATTATTATAAGAATCATTCCATCAACAAACTTCAAAAAGAAGATTCTTCTTTTGATGCCTCTGAGATAGTCCTGGACTTGCCAACAACGGTGGCAATCTTATTGAACTAGTGTTGTTGACTGTTCTAGACTTAGCAGTCATCTAAAACTGTTCAACAAACGAAGTTGAGACTATGGGACTTATAGTGAGTGCATAATAAATTAAACTGCGTATGAGAAAGTCCATAATCTGATGAAACTTTGTATTCCCATCCATCTTTTCCAAATAGGCCACCATATTGTACTTAGGACAGAATTCTAAACCAGCCATCGTGTATTTGATTTTGGTAATTGTCGGTGATGAATGATTAGGGTTTGTTAATTGAAAGCGATTAAGAGAGCGAAGAAGGATTAATCGTGTAATTGAGATAGGTATTTATAGAAGTAGCATCCCCAATGGCGGAAGAAATCGCAAAAATTTTCACCTTTGACCCCAACCGGTATTTTTTGCTATCGGATTTATAGCGGTCACAAACTTTGCCTGTCAGTTACTAACTGTTAAGCCTGTCGGTACTAACTTTGTTAACCAAAAATCAAACAAGTTGGACAACCAAAACTCTTCAGTACCATCCATATCTCTCTCTTAATGACTCTCTTGATACTCCAAAGAACCTGAATGAAAACATCACCAATGGGCAAACTCTGTCTGCTCACCATAACATCTCATATACAAACTGTACTCCATTCATCTTGCCTCCCTCTCAATTGTAGCTTCAGATTCAATAATCCAATGCTAACACAAAAAGTTAAATCTTTGACATCTATATCCTTTAGTGAATAGGAGTCTGCAATATTGAATCTGTGGTGATCTTGATAACTTCATCAGTTCTTTTCTCATATCATCTCTCTTATAAAAATGAATTGAATCTCAATTATGCTGTCCTTGAATGAGCAACAGGATTCTGATACCACTTATGTGGCTCTCATTATCAATTTGGATTTCGGGGTCTGAAAATTGAATCCATTAATCCAAGCATTCCTGATACGTATCCATTAATAATTGCCCCAACAATAGTTAGCCAGCTGCATCATATTCTGCCTTAGTAGTAGGATTTGCCTTAATTGTCTGCTTCTTGTATATTGCCAAGATATTCAATATTCTACCAAGAAATTGACATCACCTGTTGTTGATTTTTTGTCAGGCTGATCCTCCATGAAATCACATTGAATAAGTTCAAGTTCAAAAGTGTGAACTCCATAGGATACCAGAAACCTAATTTGGGTGATGTTTGAGGTACTAAAAATCCTTTTTAATGCATTTAAGTATGAGGCTTTTGGTGTGTCTTGAATCTAGCACAGGCACAAACAGAAAAACATGATGTCTGGCCCTTGATGCAGTCAAATTACATTAGATAGCCTTCATATACCTGTTTACATAACATTCTACATCTACACCATTATTCATCCTTGGACTAGTAGTTTATTAGACCCTTTAGGAGTTGTAGTTGTTCTGATGGACGAAAAAATTCAAACTTCTTTAAGATGTTAGCTACATACTTTATCACTGACTAAATAAAGATTTCATAAGGTGGTTGCTTCACTTGAAGTTCCCAAAAAGATTGTGAGTTACCCATGGAACTCATCTGGAATCTTTTGTGCATACATTCTTCAAACTCTGTACACATAGACTTCTTTGTAGAACCAAAAATAATGTCATCCACATACACTTGGACTAACATAATGTCACTCTTTTTCATCTTGATAAACAATGTTTTGTCTATGGTACCTCTCTTGAAACCATTTTCCATCAGAAAAGAAGAAAGTGTCTCATACCAAGCTCTAAGAGCTTGATGATAAAGAGTTTTGATCACCTTATAGACTTTGTTTGGATGAGCAGGATCAACAAAGCCTGGAGGTTGATGAACATACACATCTTCTTCAATAGTGTCATAGAGAAATGCACTTTTAACATCCATTTGGTAGACAGTAAAAATAACCTAATTGCCTCAATTCTGGCAACAGGTGCAAAAACCTCATCATAATATATACCTTCCTCCTGTCTAAACCCTTGTGCTACAAGCCGTGCTTTGTTTTTCACAACAATACTTCTCTCATCCCTCTTATTCCTAAAGACCCACTTTGTGCCAATTACCTTTTTCCCATATAGCAAATCAACAAGTACCCAAATCTTCTGTAGTTTAAACTGAAGCAATTCCTCTTGCATTGATTCAACCTAGTTGTCATCTTATAAGACTTGTGAGATAGTCTTGGGTTCTTCTTAAGAGAGAAAACATGCAAACAAACAGTTCTGATGATCCTTGTGATTTGTTCTGTTCTATTTGTGAATGTAACATTACCAAGGCATGTTGTGATGAAGAATCCTTTTGATTTTCCACCTCTTGTTGAACTACTGATGTGGGATCTCTAGAATTTGTCCTGTTAGATGTTCCTTATGAATTTGAGCTTGTGGGAATAAGACTATCAGCAATTGTGTTATCCATGTTTTGAAATAGCCACTGCACTACATCTTTATCATCATAAGCTCCATTGAATATTCATCATTGGAAGGTATCAGGAAGCATCTTCCAGTCAGGCATATTTGGATCAATTGTAACTCAGCATGAGGAAGTGTAGATGATTCAATAGGTATTTTTCCTCAAAGATAGACAATTGTTGATTCACCCGGCATTTTGCACTGTGGAAGTACTTGCAGCACTAACATATGGTGTGTTAGACCTATCGGTACTAAGAAATGGCATATCAGTACTAACAGATGGCCTATCAGTACTAACAGATGGCCTATTAGTACTAACAGATGGCCTATCAGTACTAAGTTTATTAGTACGTGTAGCTTGAGTTGCCTTCGTTTGAGATGCAATTCTCCTATTTTCTTCTTCAAAGGCTTGTCTTGAAACATCATCCATAGCTTTAGTAGCCAATTTGGTGTACCATTTCTAAAGTTCATCTTGAAGTCTTGTTCACTTTCACTTGTTAGCAAATCTTCTAAAATTCTTGTACATCATGTCTTTTAGGATAACTTTCAGAGGTATTTTCCTGTGCAACTGGAGGAAACATCTTCTATGGAATCCTTGTCCTGTGATGTTGTTGTGGAAGCAGTAATGTTATCCTGAGTAGGTCCTTTATCTTTTCTTGATGAACCTGCTAACATAAGATGTTGTGTATCATGCATCTACATTAACATAATTTTCTACACTAACAGGAATGTGGTGTGTGTGTCATTGAATTGGTGAGAAAAATTCAAGATCAAACATCCAATTATGACCAGTTCCTGTCACATTTGGTTGTTCTTCAAACGCAAAATTGATGTGTATATTTTCTTCACCCTTTGGTTCTTTTGTTGTATACTCTATTAATAGTGGTAAGGGGGAAAAAAGTAAAAAACTAAAATTACAAAAAAAAAATAATGTAAATAACCATTCATCAGATTTCCCATCAAATTTGACCAAGGTATCTAAGCTGTTCAAAAATAGTCAAGGGGCACCCAAAAGGTCTCATAAAACTTAATTAATAGTGTTTTACCTAATTAATAGTTCATAAGGTGTCTTATTTTGAGGTTTGGTCACTAATACCCTATTCAGTACATAGCAAGCAGTATTAACTACCTCTGCCCAAAATAGGATAGGTAAAAGTGAATCTGCTAACATAGTTCTAGCTGCTCAATCTCCCCCCCCCCCCTTTACCCCAGTATTCACCGCCTTTCTGCAACACCATTCTGTTGTGGAGTTCTAGCTACACTAAACTCCCTCTTGATTCCTTTCATAGCACAGAATTCATTTATAACATAGTTCTTAAACTCTTTCCCATTATCACATCTAATGATTTTAACATTATGATTCAATTATTTTTCTCTAAGCCTATGATAAGACACCCCTCAATGCCATCACAACCTCCTTGGTAGCTAAGAAAGATACCTAACTAATCTGCTCAAGCATCAGTCACAACCAAGCAGTACATTTTCTTGTTGATGCTTTCTACAGAAGACAGGTCCAAATAAGTGCTTATGAAGTAATTCTAGGGCTTTTGATGATTCTTTCTAACTTGGCCTTACAGGAGGCTTTATGTTGCTTACCCTTCTTGCAGGCAACACAAGTGTGGTCATTCACAAAAACTTTTAAAGGTAAACCTCTAACTAGGTGCACCCCTACCCCCACCAACCCACTACACCCCCCCCCCCCACTTACCTCATCTAATGCCACTTCCCCCCCCCCCCCCCCCCCACCGCACCCCCACCAAATACTCCCCACCCACAATCACAACCTTGTTGCATTTGCATTAAACAGTTATACCTACTAGAAGGAACAAATGTTCTTTTAAGTCCAAGCTGTACACATCATCCTTTTTAGGAGCTCTAAGTACAACCTTGGGGGGGGGGGGGGGGGGGGGGGGGGGGGGGGGGGGGGGGGGGGGGTCTTTCATCAAGAAGCTTAAAGCACTTTCCCCATCACCCTTCCCCCCCAATCCCCCCTAGACTCAGTAAAAAAAGGACACTATTTTTCCAGTTGTTGTCCCCCCCCCAACACTCTTCCTCGTGTGTGTAATAAACTTAAGTTCATCTACAAAATAAAGTCAAAGTCCTAAATAACAGTTTTGATATTAACCTTTACTCGTTATTTTACCTTCTTTGGGATCACTTCCCAAATAGCACAAAGCGCCATTAAAATCTTCATAGTCTGAAAGATAAGCTTTGTTGCCAGTCATATGGCTAGAGCAACCACTATCCACTACTGCATGATCCTGTAACAAGATCTCTGGATTGCCCTGCACAAAAAGTAAGAGATTAGCTTATCTTTTAGGGATCCAAGCATTACGACTTGGAATTCCCTTTTGGGGTCAACATACTCAAGCTTCTTGGGGAGGAAGAAAGGATGAATCCATTATCTTTGAACAATGATCCAATAATTTCCCTTAGGACTCCAAAATCATCTTTGAATTTTTAAGGTCGTATACATCTTACCCTTCCAGCATTAACTACTGCTCTTGGTCCCAGCAGTAGTATATTTGAACCCCAAAAGTTTTTATCATCTTCGTTTTAAGTTCTTTGGGTTTATAAAGCTGGTTTTGTGTGTAGTTAAGACTTTGATAGGTGAGCATGGAAGGCCTCTTGGTCCTTACATTGTCTTTTCTTAGGTAAAGAGGTTGGTAGCATAAACAGGCCTTGCAGCACTAACACTTGGCTTAGCAGTCAAACGGCTAGCAGTACTTACACTTGGGCCTATCTGTACCAACAGGCCTAGTCAGTCTAACTCTTTGGCTAGCAGTACAATAACAGGCCCTAGCTGTTCTAACACTTGCCTATGCAAACCTGTACTTGTTAGCACTCCTGATGGATAAAAGTCTTACTTTAAAATGTGGGTATTTTGAAAAAGTTTTGATGATTAATCCTTTTTAGTATTATCCCTTGCGCTACTTAGTCTTGCCACTCCCTTTATCTAGTATGACCACATTTTTCTAGCTTAGCGCTCTTGACTCTTTTTGTCATGAAAATTACAGTATTTGATTAAATGGTCTGTACTTTACAAACAAAATCAATCTTTTACTTTCCTAAAACAATTCCTTGTTTCTTAGATAATTGTGACAATCTTTGACCATCTTTTGTCCTAAACTATTGTGTCTCGGGTCTAACGTTTGCAATTCATACTCTTCGTCCTCATCATCTGAGTTCCAATCCTTAATGATAAATCTATCTCTGTTAATCTTAGGATTAGACACAACTGACTCACTGGTTGACTTAGGCTTTTCAGCATTTGTTTGACCTGTAGTCTCACTTGTTTTAGTATTAAGCTCAGTTGTTTGTTACTCAATAATTTTATTCCTAATGGCATATTCATCTAACCCTGCAAATGATATGTCTGCTCTTAGGGTTAGAAGTTCATGTTTATGGGAGGAAGAATATCTTTTATACCCAATCTTTAAAAAATCTATCATTTTCTAGTTTGTTCTCTTTATTCACTAGACATAACATCAAAAATACTTTAAAACCTATTCTCAACTATTAGTTTCATGATGCTACTTAAATTCATTCAACTGTGTGCTATAATCCTAAACAGTTTATCTCTGCACTCATTTGACTGTTAAGTTTTTTCATCAATGATTTTGAGTCGATTCTTCCCATTTGCAATCTATCTTTTTAACTCATTGTCTTTCCTTAACAACCTTTTCTAATTCCATATTTAAGCTATTAATTTTTATTTCTCTACATTTAAGCTCATAGTTTTGAAATTTATATTTCTTACCCCAAGCCAATTCATTCTTTTCATGTCCAAGAATCCTAGATTCCAGTGACTCTAAGGCTATCTCATAACCCATGATTTCTAGTTTTGCTTTGTTATGTTTTTCTCCAATCCACTCACCATCTCAAACAACCAGCCCCCCACCCTCCCAACTATAACTCTACACAGTCCCGCCGCTTCCCCCTTACCCCCAGCACCCCACCCTCAAGACATTGTTTAGTATATTTTTGACTCACTGTCAGAAGAACTTGATAAGCTTGAAGAGGAAGATTACCATCAAAAGCTTAGTTGACTTGTTCTAACTCTCAAAATCATTGCTCCAGTTCATAGCCTCATAGACCATCTTGAGCCAACAGTGCATGTGATGAAGATTTCATTTGTCCGGTTGCATTGCTCTGCATTATCACATAAGATCTTCTCCCTTGATTCCTTCCAGATATGCTTTTCTCTAGCAAAGAAAAAAAAAGAAAATGGCCATTTTTCTGTGACAGATGAGGCACCCCATCTTTGACTTATCAAGAGAAACAGGTCATTTTTCTTTGAAGTCCAAATTTCTTCCTGTCCTCTGAATGACTTCATCTACTCTGACAGTTAACATAGCTCCAGCCATCGAAGGATCTAATCTCTAAGTCATCTCCATCCATTCTGCTAAAAATCCTCATTCTCAAGTTGAGGACTGGTTGTTGGTTGTGCAAGGAAGGAGTAAGCTACACCATGAGCACGTGGAGTAGATGGAACTTGATTAATTCCACTAGCAGTACTAACCCCAAAATCTTCACTGGCAGTACTAACTTCATTAGTATCGCCAGTATTCTCAGAGGAGAGAAAAGCCAAATTTTGAGAAGAGATGGTGGGGGTCGGGGGGTGTGGAACCTGAAGACCTTTTCATACTCATCTTCATACACCCTTAGATTGTTGTAAAGGTCTATCAATATCAATATCATAATGTCTGGCTTATTTCTCGTGATGAGGGCAATCTGATTCCATAAAGAAGGAAGACTTCTAAGGAACTTCTGGTTGATATCTTCCTTTGATATTAGAGCACCATGAACCTCCAATTGACTTATTAGTTTTTGGAATCTATCATAAGCTTTGTCCAAGCTTTCATTTAATGCAGTAGAAAAATTTCCCCCCCCCCCCCCCCCCCACATCCTCCGTGACACATAGAACATTTTTTTGCATCTTCTTGGATTCTTATTTTTACACACCAATACTCTCGATTTGATTACTCCAGTGTGATTTAGCATCTTGCAACATGTGAAACTTGAGAAGTATTCTTCAGGTATTGCTAAAAGCAAGATGCTTTTAACTCTTTCCTGATTCCTTCTAGCAGCCAGTTGTTTGGTTAGTTGAGAAGCAGGAGGGAGTAGAAGGGACCTGATTTGATCTCCTATTAGTGCAGGAAAGGAAAGTTCCCCCCCCTCCCCTCCTACCCCCCTACCCGCCCCCCCTCCTTCATTGACAATAACATCCCATAGGTTATGGTATGTAAGATAGATGTATTGTCGCATTCTTATGCTCCAAATATCGTACTCTCCCTTCCTGATGATAGGGATCTTCATTGTAGTTATTGTGGGTGGAGGAATATCTTATTCTGCCATCTTACAATTGAGTTCTTCTTATTTAGAGTTTCCACACAAGCTCTGATACCAGCTTTGTTGGATTGATTTAATTGGAATAGATCTTAACCTTCAGCTTGCAAAGAGTTTGCTCCTTTAGATAATTCTAAAGCAACAATAATGAAACACTAAGTAAACACTATTGATTATGCGGAATCTAATCAATAATGCTAAGAAGACCAATATTGAATATCACAAAAGAACTTTTATATTAAACCTTGAATCTGCCTAGGTTACAGATTACAAACTACTTTATATAACGAACAAAGCAGGTGTGTTTTCGAAATGTTACTTCAAGATCAGAGTCACATAATTGACCTACTGAGAATAAATTGTGTCTAAGTCCCTCTACATAATAAACCATGGAAATTATAACATTCCATATCTGATAATCACCATACCCCATAATTCTTGTAACTTGATCATTACTAAATCTGACGGTTCCCATAAACTTGCTTACAAAATTGATGAGTTGAGAGCGTTGTCCTGTCATGTGCTTGGAGCAACCCAAGTCTAAATACCAGAGGACGATTTGTACAACCTGCGTTGGACACGAGAAGAAGATGGAGAATTTGAAATAATGGATCCCCAATTTTTGTTGGGTTCTGAGTTGTTAGAGGCCATAGGTCCTAGAATGCTAGGTTCCATACTCAAACTTACAGATTTTGTTACTTTAGGTTTCCTGTTAGATGCACTAATGGATGGTATTTTAGTAATTACTACTATTAGAATTGATTTCTTAGGAGGCGCTACTTTAGTGGAAGTGATTCTAGTCATAGGGCACTTTGTCCCATCTATAGTGAAAGTCTATCCCGTAGGTAACCACCTATGTCCAACACTAGTAAATACTTTTCCAGTAGATTTCCATTCTTTCTTAATGCTCTTACCAGGTTTAGATTTAACACACGCATTCACATCATTTAAATAAGCAACAACATATTTATCATGATTAGCATAAAATAAACAATCATTGCATGTAGAACATACAAATTTAGAATTTGTATCTAATACATCATGTTTAGTACTTGCATTACACATAGAAACATGATTATTTTTATTTAAACTAGACATAACGCTCCTAGTGTGGTCTTTTACTTTCTTATTCTTCAGGTTGCTACTGGCTGCTTGCGTGATCCTATCTTGTATTGCTCTTAGACTTTGATCCGCTAGTGCCAGTAGAACAGATTAATCCTGTAGAATGCAACAAAGGTTTGTTAGTTGTCTGTTCACTATGTGGTTCTACCTGTTTTTGTGTTTTAGTTGCTGATGTGTCACGTTTTTCTTCAAAAGTAACACGCCTATTCCTGTTCTTGGTTTTAGCAACAACCGTTTTCTCACTATCTTTTTGGGAACTAGGGCATGAAGCATTAACACATACTAGCAACTCCTGAATTCATTGGGCTTGCTTACAGGCATAATCTAATTCATTATCAGATGGTTCTAAATCTCTATCTTGCTCTACGATTCTACGGAGTGTGTCAGCATGTTCTTTTGTTACTTTTAAGTAATCTTCATGAACTTCCTTGTTTTTCCTAAGAGTAGATGAAAGAGGTTGCAAATCTAATTTGTACATTCCATGGGCAGTTACTCTTGAATCATTTAAAAATTTACTACAATCAGCAATGACTTTTCCTTTCAGGTTAGCAATATGCTTTTTCAAGTTGCTGATTGACGTGTCTTTCCCTTCCAGCTGAGCTTTCAAATTGTTAATTTTGAAAAATTCCTTAAATTCAAGAGCATTCTGATTTTGACATGGTTTATTACTTCGAATAATTTCTTTCAACTGTTGTTTTTTGATTTCAAGAGAAATACAATGATTTTTAATTCATGAACATCGTTTTAACAGTTCATTATAAACAGCTTTTTCAACCATTTCATTCTTTTTCGAAAGCTCAGCCTTAAGTTCTAAACACTTATTATATTCATCGAGATAACTCTTTTCCATATTCACATAATCAACAATAGCAACATAAGAATTCACAACAGTATGTATAAGATCTTGAGATATGATTAGCTCCAATAGTCGATCGTTTTCAAGAAAAAGTTATTTCTTTTGAATCTCAAATATTTCTTATCTACAGAACATTGTTCAACTTCAGATTCCATTTTAATTAAAAACATCTTTCATTTCATTAATTTCAGTATAAAGACCTTTGTCAAAATCCTGAAACGATTCTCTTAAAGATTTCATAAAAGGAATGATATCTTGTTCAAATGCTTTTTTTATGTGTTCAAATCCCCTCGCACCCTCATTCTGATCTGTTACTTTGGTGCTTACTTTCACCACCTTGTCAAGTTGTCAAGGTGACTTTTTAGTTTTTGAAAACTGTTTTTGACCAAACTTATTGTTGGAAGTTCGCGAGGAACATTAGTTTTAACTAGAATTGGTTGAACCATAGGTTGTTCAGAAATTGGTTTTAAAATCGGTAACCAAGAAGCTTGTTCGTCAGATAATTGTTTTTGAGGTACAAAATACTTATACAAATCATTTAGTGATTTATAATCAATTGGATTGATATTAACTTTTTTCTCTTTGAAAATCATATCTTTTTGTTTATCATTCAATTTTTGATCGACTATCTTCTACTAAAATCAACGTCTCTTCCAAATCAATCACATAAAACACATCATGTTTCTTTGCTAAAACAGTTGTATGTACCATCATACAACACAGGCTGAATCCGCTATGCTTTGCGAAGATAACAAGGATTTGATAACCAAGAGCTGTTTTGTGATTTTCATCATAAAAAATGAGGTTTTGTAACATATGCATTGTTTGCATAAATTGACCCACTTTATAAACAATGTAGTCAAGATCTTTTTTTGCTTTTCTAAATCAACAATTTCTTCGATGTATTTATCTTCTTTTTCTTTAGTTTCCTTTTTTAAAACATCCATTGTTGTTGTAAAAATTTTATTATCATCTTCCATGTTTTTAGAAAGACGCAACTTTAAAGTATGAATCTTATTTTCAAAAGCTGCAAACTTTGCATTTCTGTTAACGATCATCTCTTGCATTTGTGAATCAATGTATTTTTCACGGTCAGTTAAATCAACTTTTTGTCGTTCTTCAAAATTTTTGATTTGTTCTTCATATCTTTCCAGCTTGGCGGTTAAAGATTCATCCATAGTATTATTTTTAAGATTCACCGCATTACATTTAGAAACTTGATTAGACATCTCATCAATGATAGACATTATCATAGCATTTTCCTGTTCAGGAGAAGTTGTACTTTAAACCACTTCACTTTCGTTTTCTTTCATATATTGATTATACAAATTGATATTGCTATCACTGGTGGTTTCAATATCTGAAGTGTGAATGAAAGTGGGTTGTTCAGAATAGTACATCTCTTGAACACAATGATCAAGCATATAATTATCTTGAAAAGTGTCTGAATTGGTACCTTTGAGAGAACATCGGAATCATAGCTGGAGAGATTGGCCATAAGCACTGCCCTTGCAGATGAAGCTTCATCACGGTCTGAGTCGAAAGCATCAAGATCATCAGTCTGGAAAGCAACATTAATGGGCAATGTTGTTGAGTATCTAGGCCTAAAGTAACTCCTGGATCTCCTAAGAATGCAAGCTGATCCTCATCTACAACAATCTTTGGTTCATGTGCCTAAACTAGCAGCATTTTCTCCTTGAACCACTCATAATTCCTTAGCCTTTTGGGATGAGTACACTGTCTTGCCATATGACCTTCACCCCGACAGTTGTAGCAACGAATAACCCTTGTCTGATTAGCTACATTAGTACCCGTATTTCTGGTACCCCCTAAGCTATTAGCAATACTCTTTGATCTATTACCTGCAAAACTCTGACTCTGTCTCCCCTACACATTCTGCACTGTAGCCCTGCCATCTTAAATAGTGGCTTGGTTTCTTGGATTGGAAGATGTCCTGAGTTGGTTGTTTATCGTAGGATAACGTGAGGAAATTGATGTGCTGATGAATGTCATTGCTTTGTTAAGGCTAGCAATAGGATCATCACCGGGTAGAAATGATGGTACAACAAGACCTGAATCTAGCTGAGGAAACACAGCTTGTGGTTTCTGTTGAACTGCTGGTGCTTGGTATGCTTGTTGAGGAACCACTGGTGGTGAATTAATAACAGGAGCATGAATAGGTGCTTTATAAGATTGTGGTTATGGAATAGATGAGTAGAACTGTTGAGCAACTGGTGAGAGTTGTTGTTGATACTGTGATGGATTATGTTGAGGTTGATGGTTGTTGTAGTAGGAAGGTATGTGGTGATAATTAGCAATCAAGGAAAGAGGATCTGGAAATCTTTCACGCATCATACGAACTTCATTGGCATGGACGTCGTGTTGCCTAAGATACGCATATAGCTGATCGAAGTTTGATTCATGCATATCTCTTGCTAATTTTACATCAGTCACAAACTTGCTCCATTCAAGCTGAAGGTTATTCACAAACTTTATATTTACTTAGAGTTTCTGCATAGTCATCCCTATCGTGTTCATATCATTGATCAGCTGAGCAAATCGTAAGTAATATGCGTGAATCATTTCACCCTTCTCAGAAGTAAACATGTCAAACTTATTATACAACTTACATTCACGTTCTTGCAGTGACAGTTTAGTGCCTTCCATAAGTAGCTTGACTCTATCCCAAATTTCTTTTGCAAAACTATGATGGTTGACAAGATTATACACATCTGGTGGTAGACCTTAAAGAATAATATTAGTAGCTCAAATAACACATTCGTCACGAATCTTCTCTTTGTCAGTAATTTCTTTATAAGTTCTTAGTCGTGTGATGCCATCCTCTATAACTGTTCCATATTGAAATGGTTCATAGAGTACTGAGTTGAGAAGGTCTTTTCCGTGTTCCTTACCTCGTATATAGAGTTTCATACAACTTTTCCATGAGTTGTACATACTCTTTTCAAGCATAGAAGGACGGTTATCAGTCCCTACTGCAATAACGTTTTCTGCCATCGTAGTCATCTTGAACTGATTGTTGTGTGAAATGATATTAGAGATCGTTTCAATGATTAGTTATTCTTGTGTTGTTGTGTTGTTATTGTAAATGATTATGAGTTGTTCTTGTTGTTTTGAAAGTCCTTGAATCACAATGAAAATCCTTGAATTCCAAATAAGAAACATAAATCGCGGATCAGAAGTTTAAACCGCGGTATAATTGCTTAAACCGCGAGATTTTACAAAACAGCTGAAATTCCCTGTAAATCGCGGGATTTTACAAAGTCACTAAAATTTCCTGTAAACCGCGGATTAAAGATGATAAACCGTAGGATTCAAATTTCTTGTTAAATCACGGGATTCAAATGTTCCAGTTAAACCACGAGATAAGAAAAAATCTTGTAAACCGCGGAACAATAAACCTGATAAACCGCAGGATTATCTAAGGATAAACCGCGGGATATAAATCTGTAAACCGCGAGAATAACTAATACGTAAACCGCGGGCACTTTGAGATAAACCGCGGCCACTGTGAGTTAAACCGCGGGTATTGTACCTGTAAACCGCGGGTTCAAATATCGTAAATCGCGGGATAGAACACTACGTACACAAACTTAAAAATCACTTAAAAACACAATTTGTAACATTTTTTCCTCTTTATTTTTGCAAAACAAAGTATTCCTAGGCTATATCTATCATAAAAACATAACTTAAAGGTTTTTAACAACAAAAATAGGTTATATTATTCGTGTATTTAAGCCCAAAAACACCTCAAAATTCGAATTTTTTACAAGATAAAACGCACTCAAATACACTATATCATCCCATGGCGACTGATACTAATTGTAGGATATCAAATCACACAAATATGCAAGTATAGAAAGATGGCTTAGAGAGAGAAAGTGGTTGGGAACATTATAGAGAGAGAAAGAAATAAGAGTGCGTAAATAATGAATGAACCAACACCCTCTCCATGGGATGGATAAGGTATTTATATCCTTACAAGGGCCGATCACCCATGGATAGTCCATGGGATGAACCGGCTAGCTTACTAGCTTATTACACGTTTATGCTACGAGCTAAGAACTATAATATTGGTAGTGACCGAGTCTTTTCTATATTCCTAACACTGTCTCTGATACCAATCGAGAAAACTAGAAAGGGGGTTGAATAGTTTACCGGTTAATTAGCGTTTTAAGACTTTGCTTCTAAAAATAATAGATTCGAGTGTATGCTAGATCAACCAACAATATGAACAACCAATATATTTAACTACTTGCAATTCAATCATAATATAAATAATAAATGACGAGTATAAATAAGAGATAAGAGATAAAACAATCAAACCACAACATTGAGATTTATAGTGGTTCGGCTACTAAGCACTTCTTCGCACTACTCCACTCTCCGAGTATCCGACTCGAGATTTCACTATGTCAACAAGCTCTCTTTAGGCGGAGAAAACTGTTTACGCGTCGCTTATCTTGATTTCCAACACTAAGCTAAATGTCGAGTCCTAATCTTAGCTAGAACCAATCTACCACTTCACTAGTGTATTTTAAGGACTAAAATACTAACCATCACACAATCAACACTTCCAAATCTACACAACTACACAAGAATGAAAATATAGAGGTTGAATCTTAGAAGAAGATGAGAGAAAATCACTAATCTATAACACTTCATTTCTTGGCGAATACGAGTGTTCTTCTCTTGCACTTGATAGAAGGAGGAGAAAGAAGAGATTGGATCACTTAAAACAATATTAAGCAAGATAGTGATCAAAGATTTTAGAGAGAAGTAGGAGGTTTTAGAGAGAGAAAGAATTCTAAAAAATGTGTGCAAAGAGGACTATTAACTGCCAGGTAATAGTGCAGTATTTATAGGCAAGGAAAAATAACGTCCCCTAGGGGCGGTCTCGGCGGTCCCAGATATATCTGGAGGTTGTTCTACCTATCTGGGGGCCGCCCCTAGGTAGACGCTCCCCTTGTTATCTTTTAGTGGGGAAGTTATTATCTGATCCATAAATATCTGTTTTTGGGGGAATTAGATTTTGAATTTATATTATTAATTAAAACATTTCTTTAATTAATAAAAAACATTTTGTATATTTTACTTTTGTAAAAAATGTTATGTTATATTTATAAAAATGTAATGTTTAAGACAAAAAGATTTAACTTTGATCACTAATCATGTTTAATGATTTGTTTATACATACCTTAAGTGATTTACGTCGAAATGGAAGTTTACGACTAATAACGTGTATACGTTTATTTTTATCGTAGAATATTTTTACATTTTGTCATCTTCAAACCATAGAGAGGTCGAAAAATATAAATAACGTTTTTAGACATTATTTGTATTAACAATCTTTATTGAGTAAGTTAAATGCCCCCGATATTACTATTGACTAGGTAGAAAGGCTCATTTGCTTGAGGACAAGCAAATCCCAAGTGTAGGGGTATTTGATGATGTGTCATTTTATACACTTTTTGGGGTCATTTAACCCCCTAAATCATGCAAATATGCCCAAATACGTGCTTAATCGTTTCTTTTGTATTTTTAGCACTTAGATGGCATTTGGAGGAAATACACGTGACTTGGACTCAATTTGGGAAGAAACAGACGAGATTACAAATCTACACGAATTTCAATATCAAAAGAGCATACGGTGGCTGGAGACGGCGTCGCAATTTATTATGACAGCGTCAAGAGGCTCAAGCGACGACGTCAGGATTTTGGTGACGGCGTTAGAAGTAGCCGGCTCAAAAGAAACCCTAAGAAGACTCGCGGGCTGACGGCGTCGCAACTTTGAAGCGACACCGTCGCGTTTGTTTTCCTATATATACAAACCCTAAATTTTGTGTTAAAGTGTGGAATTTCGTAGGGTATTTTAGATGGACGATTTTTATCAGCTTTTGGGCGAATTTTAGGGTTCTCAAACCTTTGTGTATCCACCAATTACTCCATGATTAATTGAAGTGAAGTTCTTTCATCCTTTAATCTTTCAATATGTCTATGTATTGATTGATTATTTGTTTCTTTACTTTCAATTAACATGCTAGGCTAAACTAATTAGTGTTAGCTTATAACAGCATGAAACTTAGTTTGTGAATCCTTTTACTATTGCTTCTTGTCGATGGATGTATGCGTTAGGCTCTCAAAAACTAGCTTCTTAGTTGCTTGCAAGACATCTACGGAAACGTAATTATGTAGAAAGGATACCATCGCAATAGTATTCATACTACATTGCCTTAATATGGTTGATCACCTTTTAAGTGTTTGAATGCGTGTAATATACTCTTAGGGGCCTTGTAATAGTCTTCATATTACCTTAC
>BQNB010091046.1:0-23377 GCA_026074375.1 Tanacetum coccineum
TAAGGTGTTAAATCTGTCTGTAGGGTGTTAAATCTGTCTGCTAGGAGATTAAGATAATCTAAAATTATAGAGGAGTCTGATTCCACCATACCTGATCCAAGTCATCAGACAGTCACGTCAACTCCTCCAGTAATAGCTCCCTTAACAGATGTCTCATCTACTAAGCCTTCGTCACTGGTCACTCCTCCACCAATCAATACGAAAGCTACAACAGTCACCACATCTCTCCCTGAAATCACTCCATTCATTGCCCTTCAGCTAAGAGTGGCAAGATTGGAGCAAGAGATGTCTGAAGTAAAGAAGACTGATCACTCTGCTGATGTTTTGGCTTCAATTAAATCCTAAGTTCCTACGGTTGTTGATAAATATCTAGGAACACAACTTGATGATGCTCTCCTTAAGATTCTTGAACGACACACTACAGATTTAATAGAGAAATACTTTGTGCTGCCTGGCCTAGAGTCCATCAAAAATCAAGAATCTGAAAAGAGTCCAAAGGAGATTATCAGAATCAAAAGGGAACAAGATGAGGAGAAACAAGATTCAACTTACTCCACCAGGTCAACAGAAAAAGTTGCTCTTAAAGAATTTGATCTAAAGAGTGCTCTCTTCAAACACATGAATAAGAACAAGACTGCAAACAGAAATCCTACCAACTACCATCTATACCATGCTCTTATGGAAGCTTTAATAGTAGATGAAGATGCCATGGATAAGGAAGTTGAAGTCAAGGTTAAAGACCACAAGAGAAAGCATGATAGTGATGATGATGAAGACGATGATGATGATGAAGGCCTTTCAGCTGGATCAAACCAGGGTAGGTCAGCAAAGAGAAGAAGACTCGATTCTGCCGCTTCTGGGTCAGCTCAACCTCCTTCGAAAGATGATGACCAAAGTTTAAAGAAACCACGGGATTCTGATGCATCTGCTTCCAAACAACATCTAGCTCTTACCTTAACTGGATGGCAGATCACTGACACAAGAGATGATGTTAACTCTTCGATGCCCAGATCTGATACCGAATCAGAACATTCTGAACATTCCTCAGATGACATTCTAATGCAGGATGAAGGGCATGTCTCAGATCTGGAGGACACCGATAACGCTCACATTCCTAAGGTGTTGACCACTACGTGGTTTAAGCCGATTCCAGAAGGCGAGAGACCTGCTACACCTGAACCAGAATGGACCATTCCCCCGAATGATTTCCCGGAACCAGAGACTAACTGGGCAAATACATACACCACAATGTATCAAGTTCCTGCAGAGAACAAGCTTCAAAGGAAGATGTATGATATTGGGTCATTCATCAAATGGTTCTGCAGAAGAACAGGAAAGAAGAAGCTCTGCAAAGCTAATTTAGAAGGTCCAGCTTTCAACCTTGTTAAAGCCTTACATAAGAACAGCGTCTTTCTTCAATATCAGATGGATGAATGCCATAAGCTGCTAACGAATAAGGTTGATTTGGGTAATCCTGAGGGTCATCAAATTCTACGAAATATATATGAACCACTGCCCTTAGGAGGACCACCAGGTCAGGTAACTATTCAACCATAATTCTTCTTCAATAAGGATCTGGATTATCTTCTGACAGGTGACAAAGAGCAAAAAATTGCCTTATCTATATCCAAGCTCAAAGTTGCTCGTTACCTAGACTTTGGCCTTGAAGAATTAGTTCCATCTTTATGGGTTGAAAGTGAACGCGAATATGACATCAGTGCGGCATATGGCATCACTCACTGGTGGTTTAGAAGAAAGGAATTCTACATCAACAAACACAGTGAGCCCTCTGATCGTGAAGCAGTCAGACCGATCGCAGATGCGATTCTCATGTGATCAGTGCAAGTATTCAAAAAAAACGGAATACAACTACCTAAGAGAGATAATTCTACCCCTCTGATTACCAAGAGTAGAAGATCTACAGAAAAGGATTTATCAAAAATCTTCATCCAAATGATTTTTGAAGATCTGTTGCCTAATCAACATCAAAGAAAAGCTCAACCATCTGCCCCCAAAGACAGTAGACTAAGTCTTCACACCAGCAGTCAACATGGAATACGAAACCGGTGAACAGGAATCGTTGGGAGACTTATAGCCCGGGATGAAAGTATCAAAACATAAGATCAACCTTGACGTCCAAAGTAGGATGCAAGCGACTCTTACGTCAAAGAGATTACACGATAGTCCTAAAGCCAAGAGCCGTTGTCTACAAGTCAGAAATGATCAAAACAGTTGATGAGCTGAAATACTACACAAGTTTAAGTGATGGGAACGTTGTCAAGATAATGGGAAAAACTTACTGGCCACAAGGTTAAAGACCTTTCAGCTTTCGAGTACAAAAAGGGCATAAGACAGAAGTGGTCGAGGATGACCAAGAGAAAAGCAAAGACTCATCACATACAATCGAGAAAAGACTACAGATCAAGAAGGATCTATCTAAGTCGAGAAAGCGTTATTGGAGGAAGAATAAGAGATATTGATACAGCTGATACCAACAGAACAACTTGACGACATCGTCGTTACTGTTAAAGGGCAATTTTTATTTCTTATTGTGAATAATATACCTTGTACATTAGTAAGTAGTTAATCTTTTGATGATTAAGTGTAGAAGTAATTTACATCCCTCAACATTGAGGGAGCAGTTATAAGCATTCTTACACTTCTTGCGAATTAAGGCCACACTTTTCTCCTAAAATTTATAACATATTTAAAAATCAATTGATATCCAAAATTCAAAAGGGTTTAAAATTTTGATAAAGGGAGAAAATGTGATTAAAATATGGAAAAAATAACCATGATACTAGGACTCATATACTCCGCCCAAGACGAGCGAAACAATTTCGAATCCACACACAATTATAAGGGGGAGCGTTTCCTGGAAAAATGTCAAAACAATCGAGTACTAAACTAAACCTTAATATTTATATCATAAGTAACCTCCCCCGGGGGGGGGGGGGGGGGGGGGGCCGAAATTGAATTTTTCAATTGGTTTTAGGAAAAGAAACTGTACCAAAAACCGACCATGCCATGTTACTTAATTGAGTTATAAGGATGGTAAGGTAAGGTACTAATGTCCCAATGAATCCACTATAACCAGAGGTATCTACCCGGGACAACCCACTAGTTAGTGTAAGAAGTCCTTAGGTATGATATAAAAGGAGAAAAGCAGAATAAGGAATAGTGCCGACTGAGAATAGAGCTAGACTGAATTAACCCCAACATAGGTTCTAGTCATGAAGGCTCGGTAAGCCACTGAAGGGGTTTGAAGAATTAAAAAGTATTGTAAAGATAAAGGGGTAAAAGAAAGATGCCCCCCATACACTTAGGAAGAAACCGGTCAATAATATGCTGCCAGAATCACTAAGATGATTGCAAGACATTGAAATCGACAATCATGGGACCCATGATGCAATGCATAACCCTCCCTAGCCACTCAAATCTTTCAAAAGATTTTCTGTTTTTTCAATATCTCACAGAACTCAACACGTTATCTATTAACTTTCCTCACTCCGAGTTAGTGATAATTGAACAGGTGTCAGCCAGCCTCTAGCCTCTGATTACTAAACCAAAACGCACTATTGAGTCTAGAGCCAAGAGAATCGTCAATTAATCTCATTAGACACGTATCCAATTCCATTGTCATTCACCACGTGAAACAAGTCTAATCCTAAGATTCCTACGCATAGATTTCAAAGGAATGAGCTATGATGATATAAGACCAATATTTGAAAAGGTATGGGATCAAATTCATTCATTTGTGCCTTTAGATTCTGAAGAAGAAGTTCCAAGACTAAAAAGAGCAGGTCAAGATGTTGAAACAAAACCTGCTAAAAGACAAAGAACTAAAGAGGTTTCAGAATTAGTTCAAGAGCAAACAGATGAAGAACCAAACACTAATGAATTGTCTCAGGAATAGTTGAATCAAATGGTAATAATAGTTCAAGATGAAGGAATGAATGTTGAAGCTCTTCAAACCAAATACCCAATAATTAGATGGGAAGTTCACTCTGATGACAATATGCAATTTTGGAAAATCATCAGAGTAGGCAATCACACAGAGGTGTATCAGGTTTTTGAAGACAAGCTTAAGAATTTTGACAGGGATGATCTGATCAAATTATGGAGCTTAGTTCAAGAAAGATACAACTCGTCAGGACTTACTGAAGATAAAGAGATAGAATTATGGGTTGAACTAAAGATGTTATTTGAACCAGATGTAGAAAATTTGTTAGAACTCCAAAAATATATGCATGATCCATTGAAATGGTGGTTATATGATATGTGTGTAGTTTATCATGTATCTACAGAGAAAGGACAAGATTTATTCATGCTGGTTGAAAAGGATTATCCACTGACAAAGGGACTTGCAACTTTGATGCTAAGTAACAAGCTAAGAGTGGATCAACAGTCAGAGATGGCAGATGAGCTTTTGACAAAGATCTACAATATAGCAAACAAACCAAGGAAGTAAAGTGTTTTGAAGCATCCTCAGCAGAGTACATCAGAAGAAACTTGAGATTTAATAGTAAATCACAAGTTTAGGGGAGGATTGCTGGGATTTAGAGCTTCTACACTTAGTACTGCTGATAGTTAGTTAGTACTGCCAGTTATAGTTAGTACTACTAGTTTTATATTTAGTACTGTTAGTTAGTACTACTTAAGTGATATGCATGAGATATATTAGGAATAGATATGCATGATCACTTAACGCGTTTTGTAAGCTCATTAGGGTTTCCTTGGTGTATAAAATAAACCCTATGGCACTAGTTAGATATACAAGTTTCACAAATATTCATAGTTAGTAATCTGTAACCTAGCAGATTAATAGTAATCAAAGTTCCATTTTATTCATTGTTCTTCTTAGCAATATAAGTTAGTTTCCGCATAGCTTATATTGTTCATAGTCATTGTTTCTCTTGTAGTTGGTTTGGATCTATCCAGATTGGCTACCACCCTTAACAAGCTAGAAAGATCTATTCAGACTGAGATCTACAAAATGTCCTCACTCTCTGCATCCCATCACCATTTGTTATAGTTATTGTCGTTATGGTTGCTGTTGGCGGGTCCTGGAGCGGTCCCAACTTGTACAACTTTATCCAATAGGTAATGGAACCCCACTTAAATCAGATAAACACCGATCGATGAAACATCTAGTCGAACTATTCATTTCGGGCCACTAGTACGAAGACTTAGGTCGCGATACATCCTAGTACTGCCAAGTAAGTTTAACACTTACATTCATTAACCTCGTCCGTTATTAATCATCGAACATTACAGATATCAGAAACGAGACTCTGTCCTTAAACATTTAAAACATTATATAGATATACTCACGCGACTACACTTTTCCCTCCGACGCTTTCGCTATTAAGAGACCTTCCTTATAACGCGTGTATGTTAGTCATAAGACCTGTAATGATATTTTTGAGATACCTATTTTGATGGATTAAATATCCTGGTCAAACCTAGCCAAAAATTTTGGTATATTGAGAAGTGTCAAAACATCAAATTTTGCTTAATAAAGTTATCAGCGTCTTGTTTAAAAAAAACTGGTTATTAAATCTGAAATATTTTCTTGATCACACAATAGGTTAACACAAATTAAATCTCGGGACGAGATTAAAGGAACTCTACGACAATTAGTTAGATATACAGTTTTACAAATTATTCATAGTTAGTTCTAGGAACTAGCAGATTAATAGTAATCAAAGTTCTGTTTTATTCATTGTTCTTCTTAGCAGTATAAGTTAGTTTCCACATAACTTATATTGTTCATAGTCATTGTTTCTCTTGTAGTTGGTTTGGAGGTTCTGATGTAGGGTGAATATTCGTTGAAGGGTGTGTGTCTTGTGGAGCAGAATTATCGGTGGGAGAAGAAGACTTGTTGACACGAGAAGTACCATCATTGAAAAATTCATCGTACAAAGGACCAAAAAGAAGATCCAACTCCTGTTGTGATGGAACTGTTGTATCTGCTGAAGGAGAAACATTTTGTAGTTCTGGTGCGGGGTCAGGGTTGTCATAATCTGACGCCTTTTGTCGTTGGGGAACGAGGCCTGAAGTGTCATTAGCAACAGACGTCTCTGACATCTCTTTGATCTCATCAAATCTGAGATGGATGGATTCAACTATCAACCTTGTTCTTTTGTTGTAGACACGATATCCCTTTGACTGAGTGGAGTATCCCACCAAAATGCATGAATCCCCTTTTTCTTTCATCTTATCCAAATTTTCACCATCTCTTGTTAAGTAACAAGTACAACCAAAGATGTGAAGGTGTTTAATTGAGGGTTTTCTGTCATTAATGATGTGATATGCCGTTTTCTCATGAGTTGGGATGATGATTGATCTGTTTTGAGTATAGCATGCGGTTGCAATTGCTTCAGCCCAAAAGAATAAAGGAAGTTTAGAAGCCGATAGCATCGTTCGAGCAGCCTCAACGAGAGTCCGGTTTCGTCTTTCGACAACGCCGTTCTGTTCAGGTGTTCGAGGTGTAGAAGTTTGATGCTCAATTCCTTCTTCTTTGAAGAATGCATGGAGTGTCTTGTTTAAGAACTCTGTGCCTCTGTCAGTGCGAACAGAAATTACAGGGGCTTGAAGATTCCTTTGGATCATTGTGAGAAAGTCTTTTAAAACTTCTGGTGTTTCATCCTTGGAACGTAGAAAGAGAGTCCAAGTATATCTGGAGTAGTCATCAACAATTACCAGAATATATTTCTTCCCATTTATGCTTGCAACCCGCATTGGACCACATAAGTCCATATGAAGCAAATTTAACCATTCCTTTTGAACTGGAGCCAGTCTTGACTTGAATGAACTTCGTTTTGCTTTACTCACTTCACAAGAGGAACATAGTTGATCCTTGACATACTTCAGTTTTGGTAAACCAATCACAACATCTTTCTTTGAAAGCAAGTTGATGTAGTCGAAGTTGAGATGAGAAATAGTCCTTCGATGCATAAACCATGCTTAGTTGGTGATGCTTTAGGAGCCATGAGACAGATTAGAGTTGATGAATTTGTTTCTTGAAGAGAAATTGTTAGAGATTCAGTTCCACATGTATCGTTATAAGTCAATTTTCCGCTGAGATCTCTAACAAAACACGTAGATTTCTGAAATGCAACCTCCAAATCCGCATCACAGAATTGACCAACCGAGAAAAGATTGTGATTGAGACCTTCGACGTAGTAAACCCTTTTGATCATGATATTTCCTTAAACTAAATCTCCATAACCAAGAATTAGAGCAAATTGATCATTGCCAAAACGAACGGTACCCAAGTATTTTTCAACAAAATTGCACAGCAGAGATAGATTGCCCGTCATGTGCTTTGTGCATCCAGAGTCAACAATGAATAGGATGAGTTGTACAATCTGCAAGAGAATTAGAGGACGATGGAATACATGACAAATTGGATCCTAAAGTGTTTGTGAGTTTTAAGACATTAGTTATCCTAGATACATTATCTATGGAAAAACTAACTTTCTTAGTCATACTTTTGTTCCTAACTTTAGGTACCCATTTCCTTTTTGTCTTAGGAACCTATGTATATGCAGATGGGCATTGTTGTGCTATCCACCATTTCCACGCCTTACTATTTCTCTTATTTAGCATCCTATAGTAACTCTTGGAACTTGTGATAGTGGATTCTGATGCAACAGTTTTCTTATTGGGTGTTGTAACAGATTTGTTCGCTTGACTTTTAGGTTTTCTAGTACTAATAGGCACTACATTAGGCTTCTTAGTTCTAGCATTCACGTCTTTCAAAAACTTAGAAAAACAAGCATCATGATTCAAATTAAATACACATTTTCCACAAGTAGCACAAACAGCATTAATATTCGAAGTTCTAGAATTTAAACTGTCATTACACGCAGTTACAGACTTTGTTTGATTAGAAATACTAGAAATCCTAGGGTGTTCTTCTACTTCAGTCCCCCCCCCCCCCCCCCCCCCCCCCTGTTTCTAAACTTCCACATGACTAGTGTTTGGCACGACCTTTCTTAATTGATGCTCCAAGGTTTGTATGGTCTGCTAACATTAGTGTTGTGAGCTACTCCTGTAGAAGTAGATACACAAGGATTAGTATTCTAGAAGTCTGATCAACTGTTGGTGCCTAGTTTGTGTGGCACTACTTGCAATTTCAATACATGCCTGGTTTTAATCACATTTGTTTCTTACAGCTTGCGTTGCTGTTTAATGGCAAATTCGTGGAGTGACTGGGTTTAGATAAACCCTCTGACTCATGATGTTTTTAAAACCGACTTTTTCTTTGCAAAATATTTTTCTCTCAAGAGACTCCTGTAAAAAGGAGCCGTTTTTCTTAATACTGATGGTTTTGGAATCTTATTGAGCATTTGGTCGTCGAACACCAGAATGTTTTAACAAACTTAGTGTCCACAGATTTCTTTGCATTTTCAATGAGTTACTTTAACTCACTTATTGCAAAGTTCTGGTCTTGCAATTTTTTTTTTTTTTGGTGAGCTTTCAATCTTGTATTTGAAAATATTGTTCACGTTCCTTTCGAAATACATTTGACGCCTTTTCTTGGTCAAACTGTGTCATTTTTTTCAGTTTGTTCTTGACATCTTTAAAGCGATTTCAATAGAAATTAAGTGTTTTTCTAATTTAGCAAATCAATAAAAGCTCAGTGTAAATCTATTTACTTACAAATTCAGTTTGATCAAAAGCTTTGTTGCAAGACGTCATATGCCCTGACTTTATGAAGAATATAAGCATTGGTAATTCAGTGATCTCATCTAAATCAGATGAAGATTGCAAATAAGAACACATACACATCGTTAGACATACATTCTTGCAAGCATATCATACATGTTGGGAAAAGTTCTGCCTTAACAGATTCAATTCATAAATTTCTTCTTCAAGAGATCAACATACTTTAAATCTGCATTCAATTCTTGCTCAGATTTCATGTACAAATGCAAAACAATCATTCTAGTCTTAAGGGCAAGGGTCATCAAACATGTCCTAACTAGTGATTACCATATCAGCCAGTTGGGTTACGAAGTATGAAGAAGTCGTTTTGAATGTTTTTACCCATGCATGATCGACAAATTCTTCAGATGATTAATGTTATTCGTCCATGACAATTTATATGCTTGTCTACTTATTGCTTATGATTTAGACACTGGTAAGAAATCTAGTTTTGAAATATTTGGTTTGTTTTTCACAAATGATTTTCTCCATAGTTTTCTTCTATTTCATTTTCCTGTGCGAAACTGAATTTCATATTGTTGAGTCCGGGGGGATTTAAAAATTTCATAAAGACTATTTCAACTTTGTGTAAGTCCAAAAGGTGTTCACTAAGTCCTTTAATTCAATTTTGATCGACACTCGTTAGCTCAAGAGTCAGAGTCTCTTCCCGATCGGGACGATTTGCTTGCAGGAACTAGATTGGTCATAGGATCGCATACAAACATGGTATACTCAATTTGAGCCTTTTTGAGGTACCTTGATTGGCAGAATGTAGGGTCTTCCATTGTAAATTGTAGGGCATTTTGGTTGCTAACATATGAAATGGTTGGATTGATTGACTCCGTTAGTAAAACAATTTCATTCAAAAACATTAACTGGTTTTTCCATTGAAAACATTTTGTCAATATCTTTTTCTACCTTAAGCTTCAAATCCGTTATTACTCTTGTTTTCTCCTTGACAAGACCTGTCGTAATGTACTTGGTAAAGAACACTGTTTTGACTAACTCATCATGTTTCTCTTTGACAACAGAAATTTCATAGGCTTTAACTTTTAAACCTTCTTTTATGTCAATTTCTTTTTGAGCTAATAGTCCTAGAGTTTCATAGTCAACTGTACGATCATTAAAGGCCTTGTACCTCTCAAACTCAGTCTGTTTATTTTGAAGTGCAACTAAGCAACTATCCCGAATACTATTAGATTCCCCTAGAGTTCTACTAGTTTCCGCAAGAATAGATTTGCACTCAGTTAATTCTTGAGTCAATGTTGCATTTGATTTCTTTAATTGCTTTTGAATCTTTTTATTTTCATCGACATCAAGCTTTAAATTAGCAATTAAATTAGCAAGTGCAACACGCTCATCATCACATTCTACATCATTTTGGTCATCCTGAATATCATTATCACACATATCCGGTGAGTCAGGAGTGACATTACTATCACCCGTTTCCACTACACATGTGTTACTAATGGATTCAGATTGGTCAAAATGTTGTATGACCAATGGCAAACACAATTATCTTCAGAATCTTATTGTACCTGTTTCCAATGGCTTCAGCGTCGTGCCTTAAGTTTGCATTAGAAACTCATGAATCTTTGCATGTAACTGTTAATGGCTTCCAACTCTTGTTTATCAATCTCTTCATCCGTGTCTGCTACCAATCAGATTGCTCAGCTTGAAGTGGAACACCTTCTCAGCTTGTATTACACAGCAACATCTTCCCTTGTAACGTGGATTCTTTAACCCGGTTGGCTTCTGCATTCCTTAGCATAATGACCAAATTCCTTGCAGTTAAAACACTGTATCCCAGACTGTTGCACTACTGGACCACCTACAGTTTCCCTAGCCCCAACAACATTCACTGCCCTCTGATTCCTAAACTGTCCAGTCTGATTGTCATTCTTGTACCTTGGAGTAGTATCCACATTCTTGTTTCTGGTGTTTGAGGAAGTTCTGAGGTTGTTTGTTAGGTTTGTGTAGAAGTTTCATGAAGTACTAATGCAATGAGAGCCAAAGAAATCTGCATTCCTTTATCCTTCTGAGTTTGTTCAGGATTACTGTCTTCATCAGAAGCTAACTCAGATGGGTGTTGGTGATTGTTTGGCTAATCTACTTTGTGCCTTTGTACTGTAGTTGCATGAGATCTGGTTGGAAGTGAAGCTTTTGATGTTGGTGCATATGATTTGTGAGGTTTTGATGTTTGGTAATAAGGGTCTTGAAGTGTTTGAGCAGTAGCAACAAGTGCTAATGGGTTAGCATTCTTGGCCATTCTTTCAGCACGGAGTTCATTAACTTCCTTTTGGTATTGTTTCAGAATGTCAAAGAGCTTATGGTCAGAAACTCATCAACTTGAGTTGATTGCTTCACAAATTGTGACAAATCTTGACCATTCTGTTGAAGTTGTTTGAAGAAATTGAACATTATATTTGCATCGTAGCAACTGTCAAATTGTTTCTGATCATTTCATTCATCATCTTGTAGAATCTTGTGTAGTAAGACTCAATTGTTTCTCCATCGTGAGAGGTGAATTGACCAAACTCCCAAAATAAGTTTGTCTTGACATCTTGAATATTGAGTGATTCACCTTGTTGTAGCCTTTCGATGGCTTCCCACATTTCTTGAGTTGTCTGACATGCATCAACAGTTGAGTATATTTCATCTCCAATTCCAGTCAATATCAAATGAATCGCTTCTTTTTCTGATTCAAAATGAGCTCTGTTTTCAGGAGTCATATTCATAACTGTCTCGACTGTTGTTTGTTCAGGAACTGCTGGAGAATCCTCTGTTGCAGGAACAGTTGGTGTTGTGACAATCGTTGGAGTGTAAGGACCTAATGATAATGTACTTACCGTAAGGCATCACCATTTGGTCATGTATCAATGTATCAATATAGAACCATTATGCGCCATTGTGCATTCGTCCCTGTAGCAAGCATTGGTGGACGATCCCTTGAACTAGCTGCCATGATGTTGTTATGGCATTTGACTGTCGACTTGAGGAGTTACAATTGGAGTTGTCATGATGAATGATTTAAGAATTATGAAGTGAAAAATGATTTGTAGGATCTTAAGCAGGTAAAGTGATTGTTGTTGTTGTGGAAAACTATTTTACGGGATTTTACAAGTCTTGACTAAACCGAGAAAATACAAGAGTATTTCGCGGGATTTTACTAAATCAAGAAAAAACCGTGAAAATAGAATTGTTGTGGTGAAATCGTTGTTGTCGTGAAGAACGTAAGCTTTTGAAACGATTAATAAGCTTAAAACGTTGAACGGTGCACGAATTTTGAGCTTGAAATGATTAACGGTTGATTAAAACTCAATTAAGGACAAACGATGTAATGTTGTTTTAACAATGAGGGTTATAAAACAAACAAAGGACGAAGTTTGAATTGGGTTTGAAGTTCAGGGACCAATCTTGTCACTCTTGAATTTTAGTTAATTAATAAGACATTTCCCTCCATTTTCTTATCCTCTTTTCGTTTTGAAAATTGTAGAAGTAAGAACGACTATTGATTTGATCTTATGAACCGGTACGGTTATCGTCGGTGAAATCCGAATATACCACGTTGATCGAAAAGATGTCACGATCACGATGGTATAAGTCTTAAGTCCTGTAGATTAACGACACCCTTCTTTTTAACACTGACCCAACAACAAGCCCATCACCACCCCTTATAACTCCACTCCCGTTACCCTTTTAAACTTAACCCCGTTAGTCCTTAAAAGGACTAACGGTGCAAACCCAACCCAAACTCCAAGGACTAAATATGCACCAAACAAGGACTATCCCTGCAATACATCTATCTATCCTCAGGGGCCAAACTTGACATTCCCCAAAATTTTAAAAACAGCGCGAAGAACTGTTTATCTCCCACACACAAAGTGTGTGTGTCCTGTCCTTACTACCCGCTAAAATGCCAACACTATTCCTCTTTCTTCTCCACTTTGTCTACACACCCCACACCTTATCCCACCAATTGCCACCTTGGCAATCCCTTGCTTCCCCATTCGTCCAAGATAGAAGACAAAGATTTGATGGCTAATATTAAAGAGCTCGGGGAGCACTCAAATTCAATGGCCAAGATGAGTCTTTAAAGGTTCTCACACAACAAACACAGGCTTGAGCCCTCTCAGCAAAGAAGCACAAGACCTAGAACCTTCATTAGTTTAGTATAAATAGGCTCATTTAAGGTTTTATGCAAAAAGGTGTTTGAATTTATGCAAAAAGGTTTTATGCAAAAAGGGTTAAAAGCTCATTTAAGGTTTTATGCAAAAAGGTGTTTGAATTTGTGTTCTAGAAATAGATTGAACTGGCTTATTTGATTGAGCTTTTAAAAACAGGTTTCAAGTGTTGTTTTTAGTGTTGTTTTAGAGTCACAATGCAGTATGATAAAGTAGTTTACATGTCCATTAGTTGTGTAAGTTTTTGGTAAAAATCTGTCAAAGTTACAAAGTGTTTGAAAGTTTGAAAATCAGTTTTTTAATTTGATCATTGTGGCTTATTCTTAATTTCAAAATAGTTTTAGATTGATGATATAAGCTCTTTGAGGTCAAAGGTTAATTTGTTTGTAGGTTATATGTTCATAAGGATCTGTTTAGGTGCTTATTTTTAAGCTCAAAATTGGTGTTTTGTTAAGATTACAAAAGTTGCAAAAATTTGTCTAAGTGTTGAATCTGTGTGAGATACCCTTTTCATGAAGCTTTTTAAGTGCTTATCTGAATTTCAAACTGCTTTTTCATTGTTGCTTATTGTAGCTTTTTGGCCAATCTTTTAGTGGTATAAGCCACTAAGCCATAAGGATCCTTTTGCTAGCTTCTTTTTAAGCTAGAAAAGTCCCTCTTGGCCTTTTTGCTTATCAGTTTTGGCCAAAAAGCTATTTGCTTATTTAGGCTTATTAGCTTATTGCTTTTGCTTATTCTAGGTTTAGTTTAGCTTATTAGGTTAGTTTAAGCCCAATTTAAGCTTATTTGCCTTGAAGCTTAAAATCTTTAAGTTTAATAGCTTTTTGATGATTCTATCTTTCTAGCTTAATTTGGCTGCTTATTTTTATTCAAATTTGCTTTTTAGGTATAGCTTATCATCTTTTTTAGCTTAATTCTCTTTTTGGTTTGCTTATTAGTGCTTAAATTTGCTGAACAGTTAGCATTTTTATAGTTTAGTATAGTTTAGCTTATCCTGCCCTTTTCAGCTTATTCTAGTGCTTATTCGTGGTTTATAAAAAAGGTGTATTTGTAAAAAGTGTTTATTTATTAGTCTTTTAAAAAGTTATAAAAATTGGAAAAAACAAAAACATTTGGGATTAGGGGAAGTCCTAGGTGAGCAAGGCTCGAACCCGGGACCTCACCCTTATCACCAAACGTTTTTACACCAACACAATCACTACCACTAGCGCCCTTGGGACTTTTCCGTTAGATCTTGCAACATCAATTTATTTATACACGTTTTCAACTCTTTTTCTCATAAGCACTTCGCAGCTTAATTTGGGCTTTTTAGAGCTTATTCGATAAGCTGGCTTAACCAGCTTATTTTTCCTAGGATCCTTACAACATTTAGGACTTTCCTGCATTTTTTTAGATTTTTCCTCCTTAATTTGTTATTTTTCTTTATTTTTCGAAGTTTAGAATTTTAGAAAATCATTTAAAAATAGTAAATTAAATCAGAAAATTACAAAAAAATAGTTTTTAGATTTAGAATAAATAGTTTTAGGTTTACAAAGTTTAAAATCTTTTTCATCATTTTTAGATTTTAAATTTCATTTTTAGATTTTTAAATTAATTTTAAGAAATAGTTTTTAATTATAAAAAGTAGTGAAAAATATTTTTCTGAGTTTTTATCACATTTTAGACTTTTCTAAAGTAGAAAATCATTTTTTTGAAGTTTTAGGAATTAATTTGTCATTTTCTAGAATTTTAAATAGATTAAATAAGTTTTAATTCATAAAAAATTATTTAAAAGCCAAAAAAATCTAAATCTTTTTTAGAAAATTTTCTTTTGTCATTTGAAAGGTTTAGAAACTAAGTTTGAATTTTTAGGGTTAATATTTGCCTTAGCTAGTTTTTAAGTCCCGTTTAGGATTCTCGTTTTGCGTTTTTAGTTAAAATTTGTCTTACCTTAATTGTTTTTAAGTTTTTGCCTTAATTTTCCCGTAGTTTTAGATAACCAATCATAATCTTGTTCCATTCAAGCATCGATTCTCAAATCGCCTCTCGACTTTCAAATGCAATCCTCGTTGGGGATAACGACCCGGGAATCATACTCCTAGATTACTACAATTGAGATTTTTTTATTCTTATCCTCTTATTTATATATTTATAAGTATTTTATATTTATATTTAAAGGGTATAATCAATTGTCAATCAGTTTTTGGCGCCGCTGCCGGGGTGGATTGTATACGATTGTTGAGCCGTTTGACAATTTGTGTTTGAAGATCCTTCCGAGTGAAGTTATTTTGTTTATTTTCTTATAAAAAAATACAAAAAGATTTTTCTTTTATTAGTATATATAATATAAAAAAAACTATAAAAAAATAAAAAAAACAAAAACATTGTCCATAAAAAGAAATAAAAATCACAAGTTGGTAAAAGAACACCATCAAAATAATACTTTCAACTAAAGTATTATTCATTAATAAGTTCCCGAACCAAAGATCAAAAACTTACCTTTTGTGTCTCTCGCGAGGTACGGTTCACCTTTGAAAGTTAAACAAACTATAAGAGGGGTATAAGGCGGGTTGTTGCTAGGAACTACGACCCTAAGGGAGAAAGGTTTTTAATAGCTTCGCGCTTTCCTACTCCTCCGCTCCTTTGTGCGTTTTTCTCTTTGAAGAGTTACCGAGAAGCGAGTTGATTATTAGGTTTAAGTGTCTTATCTCATTGCCCGTTATTAAAATTTATTGTGAATACATTGTTGAAAAACCAAAAAAAAAAAGAGAAAAAATTAGTATAAATTTTCTTTTTTACATTTTAGTGCATGCGCACTCGTTCTCAATCTCGTAATTCTAACCGTCAACAACAACAAGTCCCACCGACTTTTGTTGAACCATTCAATCTTGTGGAACCAATTGAAAATCAAGCTCCTCCCGTAGTTACGATGGACGATAATCGTACTATGGCTTAATTGCTCGAAGCACCCACCGAGGGTTACGAGGATGCCATCGTTGTTCCCGAGATCACCCGCTAACAACTTTATCTCAAGTACCGGTTTGCTTACCCTCGTTCAAAACAAAAAATTTTTTGAACATGACAAAGAAGACCCCAATGCTCCATCCAATTATTTCAACAAGATCACTTCTACGATGAAGTTCCCGAACGTCCCGAGTACGTCGGTAAAGCTTATGCTTTTCCCATTTTCCCTCGAGGGTGCCGCCCGGATTTGGCTTGAAAAAGAACCCCCTCGATCGATTCTCACATGGGATGATCTTGTTTCGAAATTCATCAACAAATTTTTCCCTCCTTCCAAAACAACAAATCTTCGAAATGAAATCACGAGATTTCAACAACGATTTGATGAAACTTTCTACGAGGCATGGGACCGATTCAATGATCTTCTTCGAGCATGCCCACATCATGGATTTTCGGAGTTACATCAACTCGATACTTTCTATAATGCTTTGAACTCTAATGATCAAGATTCGTTGAATTCCGCCGCGGGTGGTAACTTTTTGGATAAAATGCCCCGTGATTGCCTAAGAATCATTGAAAGCAAATCCAAAGTTCGTAATTCACGTAACAAACCGGTTGTTGCAAAAGTGAGTTCGAGCAGTTCTACCCCCGGTATCTCTCCCGATGTTGCTGAACTTAAAGATATGGTGAAAGCCTTACTTCTCGATAAGAAAAACCAAAACCAAGCTCCCACTCCCGTGAAAGCGGTCGAGGAAAGTTGTGTTACTTGTGGTGGTACTCATTCTTACCAAAATTGTCCCGCCACCGATGGCAACGTTTATCGTGACAATATTCAAGAGTATGTTTCCCAAGTTGTAGCAGCTAATTTCAATCAAGGAAATACCAGTTACCGAGCCCCGATTGCTAATCAAATTTGACCTCCCAGTTTTCCTCCTGTTCAACAAAACCAAGGAAATAACCAAAACCGTTACAACCAAAATCGGGGAAATACCTACAACCAAGGCCAAATTTATCGACCTCCGATTAATCAACCCCCGGTTCACCAAGCTCCACCTTACCAAGCTCTAGCTCCGCAAACACAAGGTGTGTCGAAGGATGATTTTCATAACTACATCAAAGCTAATGATGCGGTTATGAGAAATATGCAAAACCAAAACCAAAACATGCAAAATCAAATGACCAATTTAACCGATTTGCTTACCAAGTTCATGAATTCCAATACCGCCTCTACTTCGGGCTCGGGTTCTCTTCCAAGCAACACCGTTGCTAACCCGAAAAGTGATTTGAAAGCAATCACTACCCGAAGCGGTGTTGCTTATCAAGGACCCACAATTCCTACTACTTCTTCTTCACCTCCTAAAGTAGTGGAACGTGAAACCGAGGTGACAAAGGACACGGTGCTTCCTACTAATAATGGAAGTACCAAAGACGTCCAACCTCCGGTTGTCCAAGTTCAATCTCAAGTACCAAATTCTGAGCCCGTTGTTGATCCCGTTAGTGCTTCGATGCCTAACTTGAAACCGTCTATTCCGTATCCTTCTAGACGTAATGATGAAAAACGCCATGAAAAAGCTAACGATCAAATTGAGAAATTCTACAAAATCTTTCAAGATATGAGTTTCGAAATTAGCTTAGCGGATGCTTTGATTCTTATGCCAAAATTTTCCTCGACTCTTAAAGCTTTAATCGGAAACAAAGAAAAATTAAGTGAAATGGCTAGAACTCATTTGAATGAACATTGTTCGGCGGTCATCCTTAACAAGTTACCCGAAAAACTTAGCCGATCTTGACGCTAGCATAAATCTCATGCCATTATCCGTGTGGAAAAATCTTTCTCTTCCTAAGCTCACTCCTACTTGTATGACTCTTGAACTTGCAGACCGTTCGATTACCAAACCGATCGGTATCGCCGAAGATGTCTACCTAAAAGTAGGAAAGTTCAAATTCCCGGTCGACTTTGTAGTCGTAGACTTTGATGCCGATCCCTAAGTTCCCCTAATTCTTGGGAGATCCTTCTTAAAGACCGGACAAGCTTTGATTGATATGTACAAAGGTGAATTAACTCTTCGTGTTGGAAAAGAAGCCGTAACATTCAATCTTGACCAAACTTCGAGATACTCCTCTAATTACGATGATATGACGGCAAACCGAATAGACGTCATAGAAATGGCTTGTGAGGAGTATTCTCAAGAAGTTCTTGGTTACTCCGATGTGATCGCGAGTGGCAATCCCACTCCTTACTATGACCCGATCGTCTCTACCTCTTCTCCGACTCTCACTCCTTTCGGGGATAGTGATTTTCTTCTTAAAGAAGTCGATGCTTTCCTTGCTCTTGAAGATGATCCAACTTCACCGGAAGTTGATGACTCATACTATAACCCAAAGGGGGGGTATTCTACTTCTTGAATCATTTCTCAATGATGATCCATCATCCCCTCCCAACCAAGGAAATTATTTGCCTGAAATTCGAAAAGAACTTAAAATTTGTGAAACTAAAAATGATAAATCTTCAATTGATGAAACTCCCGAAGTCGAACTGAAGGACTTACCTCCTCATCTCGAATACGTATTTTTGGAAGGTGACAATAAGTTGCCAGTCATAATTGCTAAAGATTTGAGTGTCGAGGAAAAAGCCGCTCTCATAAAGGTTTTGAAGTCACACAAGCGAGCCATCGCTTGGAAAATCTCCGACATCAAGGGTATTAACTAGGAATTTTGTACTCACAAGATTCTTATGGAAGAGGACTATAAACTGGCGGTTTAACAACAAAGACGGGTGAATCCAAAAATCTACGATGTCATCAAAAAGGAGGTTGAAAAACTTCTTGATGCCGGATTAATTTACCCGATCTCGGATAGTCATTGGGTAAGCACCATACATTGCGTACCGAAAAAGGGTGGTTTTACCGTTGTTGAAAATGATGAAAATGAATTAATTCTGACTCGATTGGTTACGGGATGACGTGTATGCATTGACTACCGAAAGTTAAATAAAGCCACCCGTAAAGACCACTTTCCACTACCGTTTATGGATCAAATGCTCGAGAGATTAGCGAGAAACGAGTACTATTGTTTTCTCGATGGTTTCTCGGGTTACTTTCAAATTCCCATCGACCCTCATAATCAAGAAAAGACAACATTTACGTGTCCTTACGGAACGTTCGCCTACCGTCGCATGCCTTTTGGCTTATGCAATGCACCGGGCACATTCCAGAGGTGTATGATGGCTATCTTTCATGATATGATCAAAAAAACAATGGAAGTCTTCATGGATGACTTTTCGGTCTTTTGGAATTCATTCGAAAATTGCCTCTCTCGTGTAGACAAGATGCTTCAAAGGTGTGAAGACACCAATCTTTGTCTAAATTGGGAAAAGAGTCATTTTATGGTTAAGGAAGGCATTGTCCTTGGCCATAAGATCTCCAAAAAAAGGGATTGAGGTTAATAAAGCCAAAGTCGATGTGATTGCTAAGTTACCTTATCCCACCACCGTAAAGGGTGTTCAGAGTTTTCTCGGTCATGCCGGTTTCTATCGATGACTCATTAAGGATTTTTACAAAATTTCCCGACCGATGACTCATCTTCTTGAGAAGAATACTCCGTTCATCTTCTCCGATGAATGTATTCAAGCTTTTTAAACGTTAAAGAAAAAACTTACTGAAGCTCCAATCTTGATTGCCCAAGACTGAGAGCTACCCTTTGAGCTTATGTGCGATGCAAGCGACTTTGCCATAGGTGCAATCTTGGGGCAACGTCATGAAAAACACTTTAGACCTATACACTATGCTAGTAAAACAATGAACGAGGTGGAATCACATTACACTACGACGGAGAAAGAAATGTTAGCCGTGGTGTATGCCTTCAAAAAATTCCGATCTTACCTCATCTTAAACAAAAGCGTAGTGTATATAGATCACTCTGCCCTAAAATATCTCTTTGCTAAAAAAGATTCCAAGGCAAGATTGCTCCGGTGGGTTCTCCTCCTTCAAGAGTTTGATTTCAACGTAATTGACACAAAAGGGGCCGAGAATCTCTGCGCCGTTCATCCCTTTTTCTCGATTAGGAAATCCATATGAAAATGTGCTCGACCCAAAGGAGATGAATGCAAAGTTTCCTCTCGAGACACTAATATGGTGACTTCTCGTGGTGACTCAAGTACCCCGTGGTTTGCCGATTATGCAAATTACCACGCAGGGAATTTCATTGTTAAAGGGATGTCGTCCCAGCAGAAAAACAAGTTTTTCAAGGATGTTAAACACTACTTTTGGGACGACCCCTATCTGTTCAAAATATGTGCGGATCAAATGATCCAGCGGTGTGTTGCAGGCCAAGAAGCTGTTGACAAGTTAAATGAACTATTCTCAAAGATCACTACTTGCCGTATAAAGATAGTACTTGAAGAATCAAAGACTACGATCCAGAGTCAATGATCAACTCATAGAATGCTATCATTCAAATTGTAATTTCTGGGGTGACCTCCCTTAGGGGGAGATTGTTAGGTTTAAGAAAAAGACTCGGTCACCCCATGTATTTTCATGTTTAGCATAGCTCGTAGTTTTAGTATGATTTATGGTGTTGGGCTGGGTCTTTACCCACTGTAAGCCCACACCATAACCCGTTTCATAGGCATTTTGTAAGACATATTTAAACCCTCTCCACACATGAAGAGGGTGTTGGGTAGAAATCATTTGACATACACTCTTTAGTGTATTTTTCCTAATTCCCTCCATCCATCTCTCTCTAGCTTTCTCTCTCTAAGTCTTTCACCACCACCACCATGGTGGTGGTCGGCTGGTTTTCTGGTCGGCCACCCGACACCATAACAACACCAACCGGATCTGAGATTCTTTATATATGACATTCTCCAAGGACGAATAAATTCGGGGATCGAGTCAAGCTATGTGACTCGGTTACCAAAAACAAAGCGCTTCGTGGGAGGCACCCCATGCTTATCTTTCTATCTTCTTTTCTATTTCTATTGTGATGTAAGGAGGCTTGTACTCTTCCGATTCTTGTTGTTTGTGCTTATGATTTTTGTAGGATTAACCCAAAATTTTCTAAAGACTCTCATGTTCGGTGTTTTGTCCCGGTTCACTTGAGCTTCCTAGCCTTTGCTTGCCATTAGTTTGGGGAAATCCGATATCCTAAGATTATTATCGTCTAACATTTATCTTGTTTAAGATTTTTGTGATACTTTCTCTACGCTTGGATTATGCATTCGACTTTTTGAGTTCTAGTATGGGGTTTTTTAAGTCTTAGGATAGGAAACATTGAGGACAATGTTTAATTTTAGTATGGGGTAGTATATCTTCGATATGATCTTACCTACCTTTGCCCGTTGTTCTCACGTACCCCGTTTTCCCACAAAAATTTCAAAAAATATATATATATGAAACATTTTAAAAAATTCTCAAAAATAAAATAAGTATTTTGTCACAATAAGAATAAATTTTGACTCGATCGAGCGTGTTGAGCTCTAGTTTGTTCCTTAACGTTTAGGCTAAGCGTTCGCGGAAATTCGCGAAGAACAAAAAATGATAAAGTTAAGTATGAGTTGGATGCTAAGCAAGGATTATTTGGAAATTTTAAGAGCTCATGTATGTAATTTGTGGCTTTTTCTCCCATAAGCTCCTAATTTGACTAATATACGTGCTGTTTTTGGAGATTAAACTTAAATCAACAATTTTTATGTATTATATAGCAAAACTTTTAGTCTTAGTTCAAACTTATACTTGAATTTTTCAAAAAGAAGTCTTCTATATAAAAAAAGAAAAAAGAATAATATAATAATAAATATAAACTGTGTGCTGATAAAAGTTTACTACCTCTTGTCGGCTCACAACCGATGTGGTAGTCTTCTAAAGAAAGCCCATAGTAAGAATACAAATCCGAGACTGATAAAAGTTTGCTGCATCTTGCCGGCTCACAACCGATGTTGCAACCTTCTAAAAGGTCGAGGGTTACAATTGCATAAATGTTATGTTTAATATTGAGCATGAATTAATAAATAGATATCTTTTTGTTAAATTTAAATATACTTTTGAACTTTGACTATTTCATTTTAAGTAAACTATGTATATACGGGAAACCTGAGAGTTTTCAAACCTAAGGTCTGTGAGTCCCGATACTAGTCTCTGTGGGGTGTCAAAAGCCTGATCACTTAGCTGCAAGGTTGGGATGTGCTAAGACGAAAGTCGCTACATGGGATGATCTCGCCTTCAAACTCATTATTCTCGGTGGAACGTGAAACATAGAATCTTGCAAAATGTTGATCCATGGTTGAAATTCAAAATAGCACATTCATCTAAGATATAATAATTATCGAGAGGGAAAAGTTCACAAGTTGCAAATATGAGTAGTGTTAGCCTTTTAACTGATATTTAGCGGTGATTTCGTTTTAAGCATGGTTTGGAGCTAGTGAAAAGTCGGGTACGGTGGATTTATCCTTTTTGGGGCATTCTCGGATCGAAATGCATCTTGTTCTATGATCCCTAACAGTTATGGAAATAACAAAAGTCGGAATATTCTAGGTAGTTGCTAAAAAAAATAAAAAATAAAAATAAAAAAAATGGAAAAAGTTTTTAAAAATATGAAAATATGGTGTTTTAAAGCTTGTGATTTCTTAACTCTCCCCATAAAAGTCTTTGCTACTTTTCAAAGATTTAGTTTGGGGAAGTTTTGAGGTATTTGGTTTTAGAGCATATAATATTGCGTGAGGACACGCAATCGCTTAGTTTGTGGAATTTTGATATGTGTGAAAACACATATCCGTTTTATATCAAAAATGGCCCTAAAAACATAAAATTGTGCATAAAATGCTTGTATATTGCTTGTTTTGTCTTTGTGATTATGTAGGTACGGATATTGCAAAAATCACAAGAAAACGGTCGAATCCGGATAAACACGAACACGGGAAAGGAAAGAGAGTACAAGAGCCGAGAGAATGCTACCAAGGTCATCAATAGTCAACTCTAGTCAACCCTTGGTCAACCAAAGTCAACTCACTAAATGACAAAACCTAAAAATTCCTAAAACAAACTTTCAAATCGAACCAAATTGCAAAAATAACCTAAAAACCCTAACACCGTTAGTCTTTTTATTAATAAAGACTAACAGTCGTTAAAGTCCATTTATAAAAACCAAATCCACAACCTGTTTACCCTTATAAATCCCTTGGCCCAAAACAGACACCCATGGCCCATTCCCTTACATAAGCCCAAAGTCAAAACAAGTATTACCCCGGGTCAAAAACAAATCATACTCACCTTTTATACAAGTTTTTACGTGGGAAAAGGAGTTACTACTATTCTTTGTCTTCTCCATTTACCCTGCTTTAAAAAACAAAGGGCAAATCATAATTAGTGATGTGGCAGCATAATTCAAGTACCAAGCTATGATTTGGCAAAAGAAAACGTCACATAATGCTCTCATTGGTGGAAACCCACATGGCTCGACATGCGTACTTGTAAAGAAACACATCAATCATTGGGATTTTGCACTAAAGTACTCACAAAAGAAGCACAATGAGTCTGACACAC
>BQNB010091047.1:0-26979 GCA_026074375.1 Tanacetum coccineum
CATCAGGAAAAATCCTGACGCCGTCTCAAGACACTGTGAAAAATTTCACATTCGTTTTGTTGAAAAATTTTCTACACACAATTCTATTACTCACTCCGTCCCAAAATTATTATCCCCCGACAAAAAACACACAGTTTAAGAAAAGTGCATTTATTACTGCTTTTTATTTCTTACTTTTTGGCAGAATGATAATTTTACCCTTAGTTAATTAATTAAAGTCTTCTTTAATGTTTGTAATAATAATTTCAAACACGGGTAGTATAGTAAACTTAATTAAAATTCCATATCTATTTTTAGTAGTGGACAATTAAATTGGGACATCCCAAAAAGGAAACGTGGACAATAAAAATGAGACGGAAGGAGTAGTTATTTCCTATAGAAAATACTGCATAAAACCTGAGATTAATTATCACAATCATATGACATGAGACGTGAATTAATCTAATTAATTTATTTAATATGTTTGAAATGGTTTTTAGAAACTGTATTTTTCCTTTTAACAGTTTTATGAAATACCTTTGATTACAATTAAGACGAGGTTAAAAACAAGACAAAGCATGATCACATAATGATTCAAACATATAAAAACAAATGAATAAGAATTAAAACACACAAGACACTCCTAAATTGCAAGAAATTAAAATATTGGGTTGCCTCCCAACAAACGCTTTTCTTTATCTAACGAGTCTTGTAGCTAGACTTAGAGTCACACGCCCTTACGTGACTCCTCCTTCGTCTTCAAGTCCACATTCCCCTTTTTTGGGTGTGGGGAATTCATTGTTGAAGTTCTTGCTCCTCCATTGGTCGAACTCCATCTCCTTCTCCTGGTGAAGTTTTTATTCTTTCCTCCCACTCTAAAACTAGTCTATTCACGGTCATAGTGGGAGCTATGGGTTCTATGTCATTCTTGATTCCTTTCTCGATTTTACCGAGGGGTTCAGGCATTCTGTAGAAACTTATCTTATTCTTCCTAGATCTTAAAGTTATCGTCCCCTTATCAAACTTAATCACGGCTTTAGCTGTAGTCAAGAATGGTGTTCCTAAGATGAAGGGCCCTTTTTCATCCTCCTTTATATCTAAAATCATGAAATCCATGGGGTACACGTAACCAGCAACTTCAACTAACACATCTTCAGCTATTCCTAAGGGATAAATATATGAATTGTTAGCCTCAAAATATTGAGTCGAACAAGGAATCGAGGTCTTTACTTAGTAAACGTTGTAATAGGCTAGAAAGGATAACGACCTGGTTTAATGTAATCTAATATTGCACATGTATCGGGCTAAAGCCCAAAGTAATCCCGAGCCCGACCCAAGTCAAAACCCACGGCCCATGAAAGTCTTATAGAGGTCGGCCTAGCTTAGGGTATAAATACCCCTTCCCCACACATGGAGAAGGGTTGGTTGTCATTTGTTACTCTCAAGTTTCACATAGCAATCCACCACACTTTCTTTTCTCTCTACTTTCTCTCTCTAGTTTCTCTCTCTATAATTCTTCAATTTTTCCTTCTTTGATTCTTAAGTGAAAATGATATCATAGTTTCTAATAATTGGTATCAAGAGCCAGGGGGTGCTATCGTGAGTTTGTGTGCATTTTTCTTCTTGTTCTAGCTAGTTCGTACACTCAAAATTAAAGCCTGAATTTTTGTGTTTAAATGTGTTAAAGTTTATGTTTTTAAGCAAGATCTAGACCTAATATAGCTAGTTGTACAAGAAAAATCAAGTAAAAACGTCAAAAAGGGTGTGTTTTGGTATTTTTTCAAAAAAAAGTACGTTGTTGAAGCAAGTGGAATATGCAGGTTTGAAGCTAGCGAAATATGTTTGCATGAGAAATATGTAAGCAAAATATGTACTCAATCAAAATATATATGCAAGCAAAATATGTATGCAAGCGAAATATGACAGGTTGAGTTCAAGCAAAATATGTCATTTCTAGGAAACAAAACTCTGCTTAATTTTTTTTAGGTCAAGCGAAATATGTATGCAAGAGAAACATTACATTGACATATTCCAAGTGAAACATTACATTGACATATTCCAAGTAAAACATTACATTGACATATTCCAGGTGAAACATTACATTGACATATTCCAAGTGAAATATTACATTTATCAGAAAAAGATTTTATTTTCTATGGTTTGTCTTACTTTGTAAAATCCCGTGAAATTCTTGGATTTCTCGGTTTTAGTGAAGATTTGTAAAACCCCGTGAAATAACAATCTAAATCACCTACAACAACCACTCTTCAACACAATCTTCCTTTATCACTGTTCGATCAATCTTTAATCATTTTCACTTCATAATTCACATCACGGTAAATTGGAAACGAAAGATACTTTATTTTCGTGTTCAAATTCGAAAGAACAACAAATACAAGACAAAGAAAAAAAGAGTTGGATGGTATCTTTTTGATTACTTCATTCACACCTCAAGCTTCTTTCAAACAATGACTTAAAAAGAACTCGAACTAGGGATGGATTCAAACGGGCATTTGCGACAATCTTTCGTCAAGATGTTGAGATTTTCACAGGCACAATGTTCCTAAATGTGGATCAACTAGAAAAGAAACTTGACAAAGAAGAATTTCAAGAGATTGGATCCATGGCTGCTTTTAGAGTACTCGAGACACAGTTTCTGAAGTTCATCAAGCCACGGATTTCGTTGAATGATGAAAATGGTATAATGACACGCAAGTACTTTTTCGAATAGACTAAACTCGAAGTTCGACAATTTTGAGATATACTGATCCAACACATGGAATCTGTTAAGAAGTCAATTGATGAAAGAGCACTGCATAAAATAGAGTATGACACAAGGGTGAATGAAAGACATATACAGACAACAGAGGGAAAGGTTGATATGAGTAAAGCATTGGATGCTAGTTTGGTTAACAAAGAGAGCAATGAGACAGAATCAAAAGAGCGGGATACAAGCAACAGATCAGGGAATGATGCATATATTAGACCTATATATGATGAAGAGCCAATGGCTGAGGTACAAACGACTGCTGAAATCAATGTCTTTGCTACAGGACAACAGGATACTGAGCAACCTGAATTCAATAATGAAGGAGAGGTTGACCAGAATGCTGAACAATGTCATGACACACGTCCTTTACCTGCCAAATTAACTGATAACCATACAACTGAACTTTCAAATCAATCTTTAAAGTCTGAAAATATTTGTCTCAAAAAGACCGTTGCCCAATTTCAAAAAGATTTTTCAAGAATGGAAGCACATTGTATTGCTCTTGAACCTAAATATCAAAATCAAGCTGTAAAATCCAAGCAACATGGTTAATTTTTGAAAGCGAAAAGTAATGAAGCCAAGGTTAAACATGACATAGATGTAATTGAAACAATAAACATCGAATTAAAACATAAAGTAGCTAAATTAGTTAAGGAAAATTAGAACTGTCTGATTCTATCAAGACAACGGGAGCTAAGACTATAAAACACACAACTTCTTTGATTACTTAAAATGCTGAGTTTAAAGCTCAACTTCAGGAAAAAGGATTTGCAATTGCAACATTAAAAATAAGTTAAGAAAAATAACAAGAAATAGTGTGAATACTAAGTTTGTAAAACCATCAATCTTGGGGAAACTAATTTTACCTCCACTCAGAAACCAATAAGTTGTTAGACAACCGACTGCATTTAAATCTGAACGACCTAAATCTTCAAATCTACAGTTTACCTCCCAAGTTGATGTGAATAACGATTTGTCAAAACCAGTCACTACACATTATTTGCTCAAGGAAAGAGAATCTGCGTTTGCAAAACCTCATCACATGATTGCACCTAGATCATCTAGGTATAGCTCAAATGACATGGTTCATAATCACTACCTAGAGGAAGCTAAGAAAAAGACACAAGAAAGCGGTAGGAATTCAAGACATAGTGTGATGCCTTCTGCTAGATCACAAAGCACAGCTAATGGTAGCAAACCAAAACCTTGGATCAATAAGTAAAATTCTAGGAATTGGCTTGCATTTAAGAGTAGTTACGTAATGACAAAGACTGTGCCCATAGCAGAACACTATAGGAATTCTAGGAATTTTTCTAACTCCAAACATTTTGTTTGCCCGACATGTCAGAAATGTGTCTTTAATGCAAATCATGATTCTTGTGTAACAAAATTCTTGAATGAAGTTAACTCTCGTGCTAAGGTTTCATCTAATAAGACAACGAACATAAACAAACCCGTAGAGCAAATCAGTATTTCAAAGAAACTAGAAAGATAGATCCCTACAGGACATAGGTTTTCAATCAAAAAGACTTCCACTGTGCATGAGAAAACAACAAGTCCTAGATCTTGTCTCAGGTGGAAACAGAAGGGTAGAATTTTCAAAACTGTTAGTCTAAGGTGGGTTTCTACTGGAAAGATATTCACCTCTAGCATAACCACGGTTGATAGTAATCCCCCACATGATTTCAATACAGATATCACTAATCTTCACGAATGCAAACAAACTCTTGATTCAAGTGAAGGCACGTCCATAAATGTTTAGGAGAAACAAAATCTTGATTTAAGTGCAGGTACTCCTTCCAATCTAAAAAAAGAAAGAATCAAGGCGTGCATAAAAGAAAATATGATATCTGGGAGTCCAAGGTTACATGGGATAGCTTTGATACAAGAGATATCTGCTAGACAAAAGTCTTAGGAGATTCGAAGTTTACTTACTTCTTGATTTTTATTTTATTTTAATTTTCGTATATAAAAATATAAAATCTATAAAACCAAATACAAAAATATAAAATTTTAAAAAGAAAATACAAAATAAAAATAATAAAAAATTCCAAAAAGAATCTTCTCGACATGTCTCTTGGAATCGATAACATTTACGTAACTAGAAATGACGATTAGTATTGTCATGGGTATGTACATGAAGTTCGAGAAAGAGTTCAAAAGTTTCAAAACATGTCATTTCTAATTTTCTTTATGGCTTATGTGCAAATCAGTACATAACCCGGACTTCAAATAAAAGAAAGTTTATCCATAAAGATAACTTATCCCCACAATGAGAAAATCAATTTTCTCGGTCTTGAGCGGTTTCTACAAGATATTCAAAGTTTTGAGCTCAAGAAAAGGATAGTGTACACATAAGTGCACTTACCCTTAGAGTTAGAAGAGAAGTCTTCTAACATATGTTTTTTAAAGCGTTGAACATAATTTTTCAAGAATTTATCAATGACAATTCAAAATCTTTCAAAATTATGTGTTCAACACTCCATCCCTCACAAAGCTTTAAAAGACGACAATTTTACAATTGGTTCTGTTTTTAAGGGGGAGTTTTTCAAAAAACAAAGTTTTAATATTTTTGGATACATCATCACATGACAATTCTTATGTATTCAAAACATTATGAAAAGTCTTAATAACAACTCAGTGATAATAATGACAATTAAATAAAATATTTGTTATAAGATGATCCAGTGTCTGTGCATAATTTTTCAAGAAGTCTTCAATAACAATTTATAATCTTTCAAAATTATGTGCTCTACACCATCTCACCCCACTAGTACAAAAAGTGGTATTGGTCACACCAAAAATGTGTGACTATATACATATAGTCACACACGCGAAAAGTTTCACAGTCTTTCTTGTATGGGGATAGGACCCGTTTGGAATTCTCCATCTTATATTCTCTTTAACGATTCTTATCCTTGTAAGCTTTTTGACCGAGTCCAAATCAATAGCTTTGACCTATCTTGTAGATTTTGATTCCAGAATAATTGTACTTCCTCTAAAATCTTTCTTAGCAAAAACACTTTCCTAAGATATTACTTTACACTTTGTAAAATCAGAATGTGATCTTCCAATGATGTTCTGTGTCATCAATATACAAGATGTGGAATGTAACATTGACTCCCACTTGCATATTTAATACACATAGTCATCAAAGATTTAGATCAAAACCAAACTTGTTAATGTCTCTTAAATGTTTATTCCAGCTCTTGGATTGCTTGCTTAAGACCATTAAAGGGATTTTAAAGGTTGCATACTTTTTTGGATGATTAGGATCAACAAACCTTCAGGTTGTTCCATATAAATGTCTTCATCAAGAAACCATTTAAGAAGGCGTTTTGACAGCCCTTTTTGCCATATCTCAATAATCTTATAACGCCGCTTAGATATGAGAATTCCTTATAGCTTAATGTCGCGACGGGTGAGAACCTTCTTCATTAATCCAACCCGGTAGAGTTAAGTATAAAACCTTTGCCTACAAGAACGAGCTGTATAGGTGTGTACAATACCATCCATGGTCAGTCTTTTTCTTAAAAAAATTCCCACTAATCCCAACAGTCTTACATTAGGAGGAAGCATCGACCAAGACCATAAAATATTGTCTATCATATATTGTATTTCGCAATTTCATATCTTGATTCCACTTATTTGATCTGAATCTAACATTGTAGCTTTATAGCTAGGGGTTCATTAGATCCCCCTAGACTATGGCTCTTGCCTTACATATTTAGACATAAACGATTTGGGAGCTTGATGTGTCCTTTACAGAACCTATGAATCGGACATAATTCCTCTTGAGGTGTTCAAAACCTTAACCTCCATAGAATTTTGCTGCTGATTTATAAAAGGCGTTGTATCTTTATTTTGAATTTCTCAAGATCTATGGCCTCACTGACTTCTTGAGGTTTGAGATTTTTCTCAAAGAACTCAGATAACATTGCTACAACAAATTATGTTTTCAGTGGGAAGTAAAAAATATTAACCAGTGTTTCTTTGGGTATACTATGAAGATTACACATAACAGTTCTTTGTTGGAGTTTGTCAGGGGGTATCCCGCTTCACAAGCGCCTCACGACCCACAAACCTTTAAAGTAAGACATAGTTTGGATCTTTTTCATTCCATAATTTATATGAAGTCTTTTCAACCTTCTTGGTTGGATAACAATTTGAGTATGCGAGTTGCATGTCTCTAGTGCATAATCCAAAAGGATAACGGCAGAGTTGTAAGAATTCATCATTGTTCGAACCCATTTCTAACAAAGTACGGTTCTACTTCAGACACGCCTCATTATGTTGTGGTGTATTTGGAGGAGTAAAAGTTGTTGGAAATTCCACAAGCTTTAGATAATCTTTAATAACTCTTGGCTTATGTATTCATACTACTCGATGTGATCAAAGAGTTTGATTGTCTTCCCGAGTTGATTTTCCACTTCATTTTTAAACACTTTGAATGTTTCAAAGACCTCATGTTTAGGTTATGGAATTATAAAACTATAACCATAACGACTATAATCATCCGTGAATGTAATGAAGTAGCTAGCACCTTGTCTTGACACATGTCTAAGTGGACCACACACATTAGTATGTATTATTCCAAGAAGATCAGTAGCATTGATCAAATGACTCATCATCTGTTGATTTTAAAAGCCCTTCTTGTTGCAGCTTTTCAATACGTTTCTTACTTATATGAGCAAGACGGCAGTGCCATAGATAAGTAGAGTCCAAATTATGTTTGGCTCTTTTAGTGCTAACATTATAAATAGAATTAAAATTTGGTACAAGATCATGCATATCAATTTCATAAATACCAATTACTGGGAAATAGCATTAAATTAATGAACATTGTTCTTATGAAACTAAAATTCAAATACGTAAAACACTAGACAAAATCTATTTCTACCAAACAGTGATACTGAAACAAAACTCTTAGTTATAGAAGGGTGATTAATGACAATTGTCTAAACAAATCACAAATCCATTAGGCAAAACTAAGTCAAAACTTCCTATAGCTTCTACTTGTGCACGAACATCATTGCCCATGTCCAAATAGAGTGCTCCATGTTTCAGCTTCCTTACTTCTCTAAATCCCTGTTTTTTAATACAAATGTGAGTACCACAACCAGTGTCATACACCCAGGATTTATTAGGGAAAGCAAATAATTCTATTGTGAAGATACCTGAAGAACTGGCAGGCCACTTGGCTTTTTTTATCTTCATAAACTCAGCAAGATAAAAAGGTCAAATTCTCTTCCAATAACACACCTCCTACTGTGGTGGCGGTGTCATCTCTTAGGTTGGTGCCTCTTTAGCAGAAGGTTTAAGGGTCTTTTGGGCTTAGGGTATAAACTGTTTATCATTTCCCTTGCCATTAGCTTTTCTTGCTTTTAGCTTTAAGTGATTTTCTGATGACATTCATAATCGTCTATTTTATGCATCATTTACCCATGTTATATAAGCCATTTTGGTATAAGTTATTGCAAAGAATTGTTACTTAACCGTTTATATTTGGAGAAATTGCGTTAATTATGGAGTATATTGGTGAAAGTTAGCAAAAGGCGGCTATTCGGTGCTTAAATGAAGATATTTGAAGATTACTATTTGAAGACCAATACGTCGTATCACATCATGGGATACGGTTTGTATTTGTGCCTGCATACCAAAGACCACTGAGGGATAAAGCCCTTCAATACGCTATATCCATAGAGAACATTACCGTCGTATTGGAATATATGGAAATGAAATATATTATTCCTGGAAGATATCCAAGCGTAGTCCAGTAATCTAAGAATTCCTAATACATCGTATCCAATCCTTGGATACGCCATATCGAACCGACTTCCAGACCTTATAAATAGAAAACTCAAAAACGAGTTTTAAGTGTGCTAAATCATATTCTCGATACCTAAACCATAAAAGTCGATTTTCAAAGGAGAAAAAGGGCAGAAGAGGTCGAGCAACGTTATCAATTCTATAGGAGACAACGTGTAATTCCATATACTTTAGTAATCGTTCGTTTATATTGTATCATTTGTTAACTCGTTAGGTTTACCTTGGCTAAATAATTACACTTGTATTTATTATGACATTTGAAGGCTAATACCTTCTGGTATTAGCCATTATTATGAAGATTTGAATGTTTTGTATTTTTTTATCTTGATTTCTTTGATTTATCGTTGAATGCTTGTTTATGTTTATCAATTTATACTTGTTTACGCGCTTTTGTATGCGACCTATCATTCAACTGGATCTAGTGATACAGACCAAGTAGATCTAGAGTCTGGGATAGCTCTCCATATAGTAATTTATACATCTAGAATCATAGGATCACAAATATTGTCCTTCTAAGTCTGTGTCTAGGATACGCTTCGGGCTTAACTAGTTAATTATATTGCCAATGGTTTATTGATCGTGTTGACTAGCAGGTGACCTAGATAATTCAACAAGTAACGTTCTGATTCCATTGGATAGTTGGACAAGTGGACTACTAGTGTATAAATTACCATTAAGCGGTAAGTGGGTAAAGTCTCTATGAGCTAGGGTTTAACAAGATCACCATTGCTTTAATCCCTAAGATAGATTATAATCAGCAAATAAGGATGCTTTATGCGGATGCTTTAATTATGACAGAATTAATGTGTCTATGTCCTCTGGAGGAGTGTAACGCCTAAAGTCTTAAGAAATGATATACCACTCGAGAGAAGAAATATTGCATTAATAAAACAAACCAACTTTATAATACAGTTTATTATGGTTAACTACAGTTTTCTTATATTTGGCTCGACCGCTCTTTTATCTTTTGTTAATTAGCTCGCGTGGGTTAAAGTGCCTTGAATTGATTGTAGTCACCAACCAAACCGTGCCAGTCTCTCAGGCTGAAAACCCCTTTTTTCCCGTTAGAATTAGGATTTAGACTAACATAGGTTTAGGATAGAATTAACATAGATTAGATAACCAAGATATTAATTAATTTGATAGATTCTTAACCTCGCTTTAAGTGTTCGACACCCTACTTACCATAAAACTACTACCGATCGGGTACACTGCCCGTTAAAGTGTTGTTTTTGGTTTAGTCGGAAAAATATAAATTTAAACTTGAATCAATAAAATATACACCACAATGACAACACGTATCAAGTTTTTGGCGCCGTTGCCAGGGAGTGAAAATTAATCTTGATTTTTATTTTGATATTTTAGTTTTTAACATTAGATTAAATCTAACCCTTAGGATTAGTGTAATATATATTAGTGTATATTCTTGTATATTCTGTAAAATTTGTATATTTGTGTTTAATTGTTTGCGTATTTAATTGTTTTTCTTAATACTCTATTCTGGTTGACTAGCTGATCGGCGTTATCCATTTCCATCGGATACGGCATATCCAACTCTCTGTCCAATACATTGTATTTATTCAACTGATTAATACAGAATATCCACTTTCATTGGATACGGCGTATCGATCGTCTGAAACAGAAACTAAAATCTTGTTTTTCCTATTTTGATTTTTGTGCTTAAATTTTTTCTATCTTCAGAACAAATCCTATATTGTTTTTCACTTGTTTTTTAGGTAGTGCATGGACAGGAGTTAATTAACGAACGTATTCACCCTTATAAAGAACCTGTACGATGAATTTGATCATCAAGGAAACACTTCAAGTCACTAAGTCTTGTCGAATGTGATTGGCCTAGTTTCAATATAATTTCTACCAGAATACTCGGGAGAAGGAAGAAGCAAGATGCAATGGGAAACCATGGAGCAATACATGAGCAAGACCCGAACGGACTATGGATCGGGAGTCGCTAGGCCTAAAATTGATAACAAAGATCAATATTGAACTGAAAGGCCAATTTCTTAAGGAGCTTCGAGAAAACACGTTTAGCGGTTCGGATAATAAGGATGCGAACGAACACATTAAGAAAGTTCTCAAAATTGTTGAGTTATTCCATGTTCCTAACATCACTGAGGATCAACTAATGCTTCGAGTCTTCCCTATATCCTTAACTGGAGCCGCAAGTCGTTGGCTAAGAAACGAACCAACTGGTTCAATCAAAACTTGGGAAGATCTTAAAACTAAGTTTGTGAACAAATATTGCCCACCAGGTCGAACAGCAAAGAAAATAAAGGAAATCAACAACTTTCAGCAAGAGCCAGATGAAACCCTTTATCAAGCATGGGAGCACTTTAAAGAACTCTTGATGAAATGTCCTCAACGCTATTTAACTGAGATGGAGGAGGTAATTTTGTTCTACAATGGGTTGGATGTTCCAACACGATAGATTCTTGACTCAAGAGGTGTCATTCCAACTAAGACAGCTGAAGATGCTAAAAAGGCCATCCAAGAAATGGCAAAATACTCTCAAAAATGGCATAATGGAACATCTAGAGGAAGAAGTACTGAGACTTCTGACGGACTGGCTGCTATACAAGCACAACTGAACAATCTAGGAAGAGAGATCAAGAAAGTGAATGAAAAAGTTTATGTTGCTCAAGTAGGATGTGAACAATGCAAATGACCCAATTACACCGAAGATTTCCCACTAAAAGAAGGGTGAAACCAAAAAGTTGTTATTACTCGTAATTTGGGTGGACTTTTAAGGGTGGGGGATATAGAGCAACAGCTCCAGGGTACTATCAAAGGAACAACGCAAATCCTTCGTACCAAGAGCGAAGGCAATCTATGGAAGACACCCTGAGCAAATTCATGAGTGAATCAGCGAAGAGACACGAAGAAAATTCCAATTTGATCAAAGAAATCTGAGCTACGACAGATGCTACCATAAGGAACAAAGGAGCATCAATCAAAACTTTAGAAATTCAAATCGGGCAAATGAGCAAGGTGCTACAGGAAAGAGGATTTGGAAACCTACCAAGCTCAACTGAAACGAACCTAAGAGACCAAATCAAGTCGATTTCAACCATTATTGAAGCTGATTCATACTCAATACGCCGTATTGGATCATCTCAATACGCCGTATCCATTAGACAAAACAATAAACTGTTGTACAAGTCAAGACAAACGACGGTTCCTTTTCCAAGTCGTTTGGATAATCATTACTGTGAAGAAGAAGTGGGGATCTATGGACTAAAATTCACGGAAGCTTATGGAGCTTCACATATCAATAACGCCATACCTCGAAAGGAGAAAGACCCAAGGAGTTTCACTTTACCTTGCTATATTAATAATGTTTGTTTTGACAATGCCCATGTTGACTTAGGAGCTAGCGTTAGTGTAATGCCTCTATTAATCTACCTTAACTTAGGATTAGGCGAATTAGCTCATACCAGGTTGACAGTGGAATTAGCAGACATGGCTGTGAAATATCTAAAAGGAATAGCTGAAAACGTATTAGTAAGAATTGGTAAATTTACTTTCCTATTAGACTTTATAATTCTTGATATGCCTGAGGATATCAAAGTGCCCTTGATCCTCGGAAGACCATTTTTGTCTACCGCCCGTGCTAAGATTGATGTTTACAAAAGAAAGATTACTTTAAGGGTCAGGGAAGAAAGGATTGTTTTCTCAAGTGTTAAACCTGCTAGTAGTTTAATTAAGAGGGTCTACATGCTAAGTTTGAGAGAAAGAATGGAACTTGATTTAGAAGCTAGGCTAATGGGAGAGACTTTGGTGTTAAATAGATCATTAGACCCTTTCTTGGAAGATTACATTGAATTAAATGATCTAAATGAACCATTTGAGCTTAGGAGAAATCAAGGTGATGATTTAATGCCTACCATTAAGGAAGGTGATGTAATGGAGGAATTTAGAACTAGGGATGATGAACTTGATACTGAAATTGATGATTACCCTAGTTATTGTGACTCTGATAAGAAGATCCATATAGATTGTGCTCACAACTTAAAGTTTTCATGCATGATAGGATTTGAATTTACTCACGCCTACTTTTTCCCATTATTGTACGTCAATATAATATTAAAAAAGTTTCATATTCAATATGAATAGATAGATGGTGGTACAAAGGGTATTATTGTTGTAGGATGGCCCTTAATGAATGTGCCTATTTTTGTTGGAACCTTTTCTGTTGTGTCTGACTTTGCAGTATTGGAGGATATGGATGCTTATCATGATGAAGGAATGGGCGATGTTATTTTTGGCAAACCATTCTTAAGGAGAGATGAATTTAAGCTATGCAAGAAGAGCTTCTACAGTTCAAGTTACAACAAGTTTAGACCTTGGTGGATTTACCACATGGCAAAAGAGCCATTGGTACTAAATTGGTATACAGGAATAAAAAAGATGAAAGAGGTATTATGAGCAAATGGTGAATGAGAAGGATGTGATGCACGGAGTCTCGCATGCATACCAAAAGCTTAAGGGGTTCTACAAAGGAGTTTTGAATCTAGGACCCGATTACATTCGAAATGCGAAGACAGAAGAATGGCTCACACACAGGCACATCAGCGTGCATGAGTTGGAATAAAAAGGAAGCTGAAGAAAAGTCTAACTTAAAGACTTCGCTGTAAACAAAAGTGCTTCCCGGGAGACAACCCAGAATGTTATTTAATTTTGTTATCGAGTCTGTCTTCCCATACTTCAATACGGCGTATCCGTTCCACCCCATACGGCGTATTGAATGTTTGGACGTTATCCGCCTTTACTTTTTATGCACTTTAAAAATATTATTGTCAGTTCTGCGAATACGCCGTATTCATTAACTTGATACGCCGTATCCACAGACTGACCCATATTTAGTTTAGTTTAAATTAACCATAGGTACCAATATAGGAATGCACCTGTTTTTCCTATATTTTACGCAGGACCCCGTGAAGAAAATATCGACGAATATTGATGGAGAATTTACGAATCTGGAAATCTTGAAGTGTTGAAGTCTTGAAACCTTAAGACGGCTGTTCAACACAAATCTTGCTCATAAACGCAAATTGAAGAATCTACCGAGCAAATATCAGGGGAGTTTCTCATTCTAATTCTTTTTAAATTCCCGTATTTAATGTTTTTTATATACAACGAGGACGTTGTATAATTCAAGTGGGGGATGGAATTAGAATGATCACTTGTCCTATTTTTCACAATAAAACGCTTAAATTATGCTCAAATTTAAAAAAAATCAAGCATATTTTTGTGAAATTACTTGTTACATAACCCGCACACAATAACCCTTGTTAGATATTGTGAGGATTTAACCTTTTTGTTTCCAAATGTTTACCCAAATTCCATAAAATATGAGTGTGTCGGTGATGTTGTAGACTTTAGAACTTGGCTTGGTATATCTATTCGAGACCACAATAATGAGTATTATGGATTTAATTGGAGTAACTTGTTTAAATTGGTAAATCTTAGGATTACAACCAAATCGCCTATACATGTTGTTTATTAACTAACTACACCGGTTAGTTAACCTCCTGTTAAACCCTTCCACTCTCATCTTTAGAGTGTTGATCCACTAGAACAACCCGTAGAGCCAATCCTTTAGGAATTTACACCAACTATTTGTTTTTTTTATAGTTTGAAATTTTTCAAAAACAAAAAAAGATGTATGAAACTGAACCAATCGTTTCCACCTTCGTCAGTCACTGCACTTAGAACTCCCTATAATCAGAAAGGTGATTATATCCTATGGTCATGAAGAGATGCGACAGATAGTGTATCACTGGATCACATACTATGGGAATAATCACCAATGGAAACAACCACAACTGATCCTGCATCTCCTCAGTGTCTGCACCAATGACTTCGCTTGCTGCAAACGCAGAGATGAAACAATGAGAAAGCCCTTCAATATACTGCTCTCTGCCATACCTGATAGACATATCTCAGATTTTCATGATGTGTAGATGGCAAGATTCTTTAGGAAAGCCATAAAAGCAAGTTTGGGGGACGAAGCATCATAGAAGGATGCAAAAAGAATCTGTTGAAACAACAATTTGAAACATTTACTATGGGATCTAGAGAAAGAAACTAGATTTCAGATACGAAAGGTTTCAGCATATTCTTAGCATGCTTGATTACATGATGCTACAGTGTCCATGAAGATGCCAAAATATGAAGTTTCTAAGAAGCCTACCATCTGTGTGGCCATGTTGTGTGCTACCATGATTGGGGACACCTGGATTGGATGAGTTAGACTTGATGATCTTTACAACAACTTGAAGGTGTCTATGAGCTATGAATTGGAGGGTGTCTCAAATTCAAGTTCACCCACATTGCCTTTCTGTCCACAGAGGTCAAGGGCCGTATTTGAAACAAAGTACTGCTGAACAACAAATATCCTAAAAAAGGATTAACACAAAGCTGTGCCTCATGCAAGTGCCCATGTCCTAACTATGCTTCTCACTCAGATGAATGAATCATATGTCCTTCTTTTCTCAAAACAAGCTATTCCCTGCCTACAACTCATGATGAAGACAGGAATGCTACAAATTGATGAAGATGCTATGGAAGAAATTGACATTAGGTGGCAGGTAGCTATGATAACTGCGAGGATAAGGAAGTTTATGAGGAAGACAGGAAGACCAATTGATCTCAAGCCAAAGAATGGGATCACTTTTGACAAATCAAAGATTGAATGTTTTAATTGTCAAAATTGGGTGCATTTTGCTTAGAGAGTGCCGGTTTTGCTAAGTTTCAAAGGAAAACAGAGCAACATGGGCGTAAGGAAAAGAAGACTGTGGCTATTTGAAGATTCAAACTCAAAGCCTTGGTAGGAAACGACCACAATGAAGTATTGATTGGACCAAGGAATTTGATGCTGAACCAACGACTTTTGCTATGCTGGCCACTGACTGAAGTTGAAACAAGATGACTGGAGCATGGAGGTGTGATGCAGAAAACATGTACACTTGGGACATGATGGACTTGAGTTATTTTGACTGGAGCAATAAGATGAAGATACACCAGTCTGTCTCTAGCTTTAATGGCTACAAACTCAGAGGCGTAACCCTACTGTTCAAATGTAATTAAGTACTTATAAACTGTTTGCTTGAAAACTATCAAAAAGAAAGAGATAATTTTCAAAGAGCTAGGACTGAAATTCTAGGTTATCAAAATTGAGCTTAGGAGTCATTAGAGGTCTTACTTAAAAACACATGATAAGAATGAATATGCATGGGGTGGATAAATATGAACAATGTGAATATGACTTAAGATAAGGGATTTGAAACTAGATGAAAACAAAAGGAATTAGATCAGCCTTAAAAGAAAGAGATGATTTCAAGTAAAACTTGAGAAATGGACAAAGGCTCTGTACTTCAAACCGAAGTCCCTAAACTAACAAAAGATATGTAGTCTGTTAAGTCATGTATAGGGTTTGGGTTGAGTTCTATAGGAGTATGGAAAGTGACATTGTGAACTGATTCTGTGGTACGAAAATTTTCAAAAAGAGAAAAGGCCCTACAAAGCTGTACCTCCATCCCACAGGTACAATTATTCATCCTAGGGCAAATGTCTCTTTTACTAGGGATAAGATGAACTAGCCATTAGGATTTAAGTTGGTTAATCAAGAGAAACAAAATCAAGTCAACCAGAAATTGATAGAAAATAAGTCATAATGAAGATTGGGGTGATAGTGATGATGAAGGTTGAAGACTGATGATTGTTACTGAAAGTCAAAAGTGAAACTGCTTTTTTAACTCAGAGAATAGTGAATCATCTTTTGAAAAAGGCACCAATTCAGTCTCAAAAAAGTGGTTGGTCAAGAATCTAGACAAAGGGACTGTGGGAACAAAGGGGGGTAAATTATGTTTTGTTTGTTTCAGTCCTTAATCACCTAATTAAGGATTGTAACCTACATGAAAGAATCCTTTCATATCAATACCCAAACTCATATACTAAGAGAAACAGGGATCATGGGAACATGACAGTTTTGAAACAACATCCAAAGGGTGATCCAATAAGTAATTTCTCAAGAAAACTTAGGTACCCTAATTCAATGGAGTTATTTTAACTCAATCTGCGGATTACTTATTAGGGATGGGTTGAATAAGTACGCTAGTCCAACAATGACACAAACAGTACCTTCAAAAAGTACCGCTAAGGTGACTTACAGGTAATGCTAGACTGAGTTACCACAAGCAGTACTTCACGAGAGGACTGATGGACCTTATTATCATGGATGGATAATAGAAAAGACCTAGAATCTCAAGTTACTCATAAGGTCTTCTAACCCATGGACTACTGACTAGGAACAAATGACCCTAGATGAAAATTGTGAAACGCTGATTTGGGTTATGAAGGGAGTACTATTGTTTCTCAAGCAGTTCTTCCCAAACTATAAGTGTAAAAAAGAGTGCATATGATAACTTCAAAAACAAACATGGGAGACAAAATGGGACTTTAGTTAGATTCTGTGAATGGGTAATCTATCCTACACTCAATCAGCAATGTGAGTTTGTAAACTCCATTAGGGGTATCCAATGTCAGTTATGCTTGGGTCCCTAAAAGAGTCTAAATTCTTTAACTTGTTTGTACAGGGCAATCCAGAAGAAGATCTCAAGGATTATGCTATTATTGACAGTGGTTGCTCTGGAAGTATGACAGGAGACAAGGACAAATTGTCTGATTTTAAAGAATTTAAAGGTGGTTATGTAGCCTTTGGAAATGATTCTAAAGGAGGAAGAATCTCAGGAAAAGGGACAATCAAGACATCATGCTTAGACTTTGAGAAAGTTAGCTATGTGGAGGAGCTCAAGTTTAATCTCTTATCTGTTTCTCAAATCTGTGATAAGAAGCACAATGTTCTCTTCACAGATAAAGAATGTTTTATCTTATCTCCAAAGTTCAAGTTTGTTGATGAAGATCTGGTAATTCTTAGAGCTCCTAGAAAGAATGATGTCTACAGTCTGGATCTAAAGAACATTATTCCTTCTGGAGGAGTAACTTGTTTAGTTGCAAAGGCAACAAATGATGAAGTTGTTTTATGGCACAGAAGATTGGGGCATGTAAATCTCAAGAACATTAACAAGTTGGTTCAAGGCAATCTGGTTAGAGGTTTACCTTCCAAGACATTCAAGATTGATCATTCGTGTCTTGCATGTAACAAGGGGAAACAACACAGGGCTTCTTGCAAAAAGGTTAAAGAAAGAACTATCAGAGAACCTTTAGAATTGCTCCACATGGACTTATTTGGACCTGTTTCAGTAGAGAGTATAAACAAGAAAAAGTACTGCTTGGTGGTCACTGATGACTGCAGCAAATTCAGTTGGGTGTTTTTCTTGGCCTACAAGGATGAGACATATGATATGCTTCATGATCTGATTGTGGGTTTGGAAAACAGGCTAAGACATAAAGTAAAGACCATCAGGTGTGACAATGGAACAGAGTTCAAGAATCAACTAATGAATGAGTTTTGTGCTAAGAAAGGAATCAAGAGAGAATATAGCATTGCAAGGACTCCTCAGCAAAATGGTGTTGCAGAAAGAAAGAATAGGACTCTCATTGAAGCTGCTAGAACCATGCTAGCAGACTCACTTCTACCTATTCAATTTTGGGCTGAAGCAGTCAATACAGCTTGCTATGTGCTTAATAGAGTTTTGGTGACTAAACCTCAAATGAAGACTCCTTATGAAATTTTGATGGGAAGATCTCCCAACATCAGTTTCATGAGACCTTTTGGATGCTCTCTGACTATACTGAATACTCTAGATCAATTGGGTAAGTTTGATGGCAAGTCCGAAGAAGGCTACTTGCTGGGATATTCTACTAGCAGCAAAGGTTTCAGAGTCTACAACAGGGTAACAAGAAAAGTACAGGAATGTCTTCATGTCAATTTTCTTGAGAATCAGGAGAATCAAAAAGGAAAAGGTCCTGATTGGATGTTTGATCTTGACCTTCTAACTCCTTCGATGAACTACATACCTGTTAGGAAAGAAAACTATGCTGATTCCGAAGACAAAGTTTCAACTTTGGATGATGTTGAAGATTTAGATGACCAGCAATTCATTGTTCATACAGCTCAGCCTATGCATCCAGAGGAACGTACTGCTGCAAAAGAAGTTCCATTGTCCTCTGAAGAACAAGCTTTACATGATGAGCTTATGAATTTGATGCATCAAGAATCTCTTGCCAAAGCTCATAATGATGATCAAAGGATTGCTTTTGAAGAGGAAAAGAGGAGAATATCTATTGCAAAGGGAAAAGAACATGTCAACAGTACTTTCACTCTAAGTACTGCTAATACACCTCCTCAAAGTACTGGCAATACACCTACAGATTCTGATGATGATACTCCAAAAGATGGTGTTTTCTCTACAAACTCTTTTGATGCTGAGGAAGGCGAGTTAAGCTGACTACAAACATGGATCCTACCATTGATGTTCCCTCTACTTCCCACACTTAAACTCATAAATTCATACCTCATCAAAGTCAAATTATAATTGGCAAAAGTACTGCTTGGTCAAACAAGAAGAAAGCTTCAAGACATAACTATCCAAACCAACACCAAGCCTTGCTGTCTTTCATATACAAGCAAAACAGAACTAACCACAAAGATCAGCAAACATGCTTGTTTGCTTGTTTCTTATCTCAAGAGGAACCCAAGAAAGTCTCTCAAGCCTTAGCAGATGAAAGTTGGGTTGAAGCGATGCAAGAAGAACTACTTCAATTCAAACTACAAGAGGTATGGGTGTTTATGAGGACCTACTCCAGAAGCAAGAGGTGGGATATACAAGGACTGTACATTCTACTAGAGGTATCCTTATGTTTATAAAAGGATCTCTAGGAGATATTAAAAGATATAGAAAAAACACTGAAATAACACACGAAGTTAAGAATTATTAGTATTGTATTAGGGATCTGCAATTTAGGCAGATTCAAAAGGTTTATAAAAGAAATCGTTTGAGAAACTATTGTGTGTTCTTCATAAAGTACTACTTGGCCAACTAGATTCCGGCATAGTTTGACAGTATATCAGTGTTTTCATTTAAGAATAACGATCCTACACCCTTTCTCCCCCATTATGAGAGAGGTCTGACAGGTGAGTCGGTGGTGACTGCGGTAAGAACCATGTCATGGAGATATATTTTGTGGCTAAAAGAATACTCATCGTCATCATCAACATAAGACGAGGTAGGCAAATCCAACTTGAATGATTAATAAATCTGCCAACTTCCTCGTTTATACATTGCAAATCTTGAAGAATATTGCTAAGCACTTCTGTATGCCTCCTCGGATGAGCATGCTTAATTTTAAAAAAATTATCACTCTGCATTAAAACCTTTGGTGTTGTTCTGAAAAGAAATACGATTAACTCTTAGAAAGCTTCTATTGATTTCATAAGGTCTTCTCGGGCTTGCAAAGCTTCCATGCTCGATTCATGAGGAGGTTGATGAATGACGGGAAACTGCGGGGGCTCAATTTGGTCAAAACCGGAATTTATCGGTTGGCATTGAAAAGTCTCGTGAGGACCCCCGCAGTTGGATGAATTTTGTGGAAAATTAAAGTCTTGATTGTAACGTGGGTCCTGATTGTAAACAAACAACCTGTGATTGGCAATCGTAACCAAAATGAGCATCGTTTCCACTTTCATAAACTCCACAAGTATCACGTCTCGTGCTGGGCTGTGAGGGTGGTCAGAAAAAATTTGAGGATCATTGAAAGAAGCATAATAGAAACGATGTTTCCAGAATGCAAAACGAACAAAATTCATCATTGAGATGTAAACCCACACTCGAACAATACAATGTGGGCAGCCAAAATTGACCCACAGACCTTCCACAATCATGACACAAGATACACTAAATATGGACGATTGACGACATTAGAATTAAACAATTAGAGGGTTAAAAAAAAGAATTAAACGGAATAGAAGAAAAAGAAGATTGTTTTTTCATTTTTGGAGTTTTTAATTTTTTTTGATTTTTCAATTTTTATGATAAACGGACAAGAATCTAAAACTAGACAACTTGAACCAAATAGTCAAAATTACTTCAACAACGTAGCTCCCCAATCCGAAAAAACGCACAAGCGAGCGAGGAAGCAGTGATAGCGCGAAGCTTATATCTTCCTTTCGGGTCCTAGTTCCTTGGAGAACAACCCTCGCTTATACCCACCGTCAAGTTGTTAATATAATCGAGGATGATCCGTACCTCGTTAAGTGATACAAATGGTAAGTCTTTAAAATCTTTGTTCGAGTGGGAACTATCAAGATCACCGTAAATTATGATAATACCTCAATTGAGAATATTATAGACTTTGGTATTTTTTTACCAATTTATTGTATTATTATTTCTTGTTATGGACAATTTTTTATATTTTGATTTTTTTTTTAGATTTATATGATATGTACTAGTAAAAAGAAAAGAAAAAATATTTTTTTTATTTTTAAGATATATATTCACAATAAGACCAACTTCAATCAAACGTAGGTAACAATCTTAGCACAACCTCCCCTGCTATGCTGCGCCCAAAAAATTGACTACGCGCGAAACTCACCCCTCAAATAAGTAAACAAATACAAACATGTATAAATACACATCAAGAGACGAAAACCGCCGAGACGCAAGAAAACCGGAAGCATATAGAGTGTTCCCGGTCGTTAATGGGGCCCAACGAGGCTAGAGATTGATTATCGAAAAAACTATTGATGAAATTATGTGAAATATGACAGGGATAAGATTATGAATTTGCACTAACACTGAATAAGCAAATGACCTCAAAGATAAACAAGGAAAAGAACTAGAACAAGAATCAAAGCTAGCAAAGGCAAAACACTAAAAACTTTTACACTAAGGCACAAATAAGCTCAAATAAACTTAAGACAAAATAAATAAGCTAAACTAACTCTAAATAAGCAAATACAAAAAGCAATTAAGCTAAATTAAACAAGATAAACACAACAGTACTAACAGTATTAACTACCAGTACTAACTTAGAGTTAGTACTGCTAGGCTTAAGTTAGTACTGTTAGCTAAAGGTTAGTACTGCTAGCCTTAACAAAACACAATTAAACAAGAAATAAGCAAATAAGCTAAAACAGAAGGTCACCTAACCTTAATAAGCACTTAGTAATAGGAATAAGCAACTAGATTGAGCTGAAATAACAAATAAGCTAAAAGGCTACAAACTGATACATTATTGAAAATACTTTGAAAAGGAAAATAAGTTTAAATGAGCAAACAGCAAAAGAAAATGGTTTAATCTACTCTAAAAAGCTAAGGAAATTTTAAACAAGCTGAAATAATAAGCTGATAAGCTAAAATGAACTACCAGTACTAACAGTTTTAACTGACAGTACTAACTTGGAGTTAGTACTGCTAGTGTTAGTTAGTACTGCTACCTTTGAAATCCAAGAAAATGAACTAGCAGTACTAACTTGGAGTTAGTACTGGTAGTGTTAAGTTAATGCTGTTCCAAAAGTGAACTAGCAGTACTAACTTGAGGTTAGTACTGCTAGTTGAAAATACTCCTTAAAAATCATTTTTCTCTCAAGTTAATTAAAAACAGATTATCTATCAACAAAATAAGACACTTATAAGCAATTTTAATTAAAGAAATAAGCCATTACAATAGGCTGATTGGCCTAGCAGTGTTAACTTATAACTAGCAGTTCTGCTGAAAGTAAGAATAATAAGAAAAAGAGAGATAGACTTACAAAACCTTGCTCTAAACAGGGTCAAAAAACAATGAAATCTAACAAGCTCAAGCTTGTATAAAGCAAGCCTAGTGAAGAGCCATAACCCTCCAGAACAGGGCGGAGTATATCCATACTACGTAAGCTGAGGTGATATTTGAGAGTGATTGTTTGTTATTCCTCTTAACTACTTAGCTTTTTGAATAGTTCACTTTAGTTTAAACATTTGTAAAACAAGCTGTAATGAGAGCTTTTGAACACAAAACAATATGATTAAGAAACTTAACACTGGTATTGTAAATTGACTTAAAAACTTAAATTTGCATTAAAACTTGGAAATGTTACAAAGCTGAAAGCAAAAGCTGTAAATGACTGAAAATAAGCTAAGTTATATTAAAAATTAAAACTAGATTCTAACATAGATTATTTTTCAAAGGCTTACAAGAAGCTCTATATATAGCCGAAGTATTGGACTTGCATCTTGTGCTTCTTTGGAGAGATAAAACCAAGTGTGCTAGTTGTGTGAGGAGAGACTAAAGCAAATCCCAGCCTTTGATTTCTTTTGAGCTTCTTTGGAGACAATCTCAGCCATCGAAGTGCTTTGGGAATGGAGAGGGATTGCCAACATGGACTTTATAAAGCTGGGGGGGGGGAAAGTAGGGTGGATGAAATGATTTGGTAGGATGTTGAGTGATTTTGCAGGAGAAGTATGGGAGCAAAAACAGGGTGCTGGCTGGTTTTGGTATTGGCGGGAAGTTTGGGAAAAAGGTTTATACAAGTTGGGCTGTGACAGAGAGAGGTTGAAGATGATTAAGGGAATGTTTGGCTTTTGTACAAGAAAAGCCCCTCCACATCTTTCTTTTTTTCATTCCCTTTTTCCCCTTTCTTTCTTTTATAAATGAAGTTTCCCAAATCTTCATAATCAGCCCCTGTGGTTTATATAATAATATAACTTAGGGGTTTGGCATTTTTGACCCCTCAAGTTACATTTTTCTATGCTTTTTCTTCTCGGAGTTGACTTGACTTTGATTGGGCTTCGTCTTCACACACTTTTCCATCCCGTGTCCTGTTTTGTCGCTTTTTGCTTGGTTTTTCGTCTTTTTGTGAGATATCCGTTCCTGCACAACACAATTAGCAAAACAAGCATATATTTGGCGTTTTGAGTCCGTTTTTGGTTATTTTAGCTCGTTTTTAAAGGTAAAAGGTATGTGTAATTAAACACATACCAGTTAACAACAACCAATTTTCAAAATAGATGAGGTACAACCAGTGCACTTACGTATGCATCACCCCCTACTTAAAAGATGATATCAACCATGTGGTTTGTATGCGCCTATGGTAGGATCTACACAAGATTGGCACACATTTGTAATCATTGTAAGCGAGGGATTGCAGAAAGGACTTAAGAAGATACCTGAAGATAAGATCATAAAGCTGGACAAGTGGTTTTCCCTGTAGGAAACTCGTTGAAGTAAATGACATGTTGAAGATTATCAGGGTTGCTTGATCATAGGGGGGGGCCTGCTAATCACGAGTATATTTTATCTTTTTTGTAATTAAAAAAATGCCTTTCTAAGCAACAAACAAGCCATAATCAGATGTTAAGGCAAAGTCTTGATAATTGTTATTTTAGAAGATAAAGCAAAGTCTCCGTATGCATAGTTGTTCAAAAAAGATGTAGAAGATAAATGTTACTCGTCACTCTATAGGTTTTGGTGGTAATCATTTTTAAATGTTACTGATCCAATTCCATTCTCCTCCCTAATCATAGATAACTTAGCTACATCGCTAATGTAGCATAATTTTTTTAATTAAACCTAACAATACAAAAGGGGAAAAAAAACCATTACATTGAATAGATAAATAATCTTAACATATGCATTTCTCTTTGTTTGATTTCCCGGTCACTCCAAGGTCTGACTCGAGGGAAATAAACAGTTTGCCTAAGCTCTACTTACATATACTGATGTTTGATGAAGTAACCACAAACAACCGTTTACGTGCTTTGATAATGTGGTATTAACTTTAGATCATATTGTAACTGGTATATGAACAACCTCTCCTAGAAAAGGCATGAGTTTGCTAAGTTGTTCATGCCATTGTTCATCATGGCATAAGGTTCTTTGAAGGCGTTTAAATTATTGAACATTTAATGTACTTTTCTCCAGGTGAGCTTTTTAAAAGAATTACCGATGTAGACACAACGAATTATATGGGTTTTAGGACTGCGCGTTTGTGCCAATATTCCTCATTCATTGAAGTCATATACTGATTTATCCTATCTTTTTTATATTTGGTCTCTATATTCTTTGCTGAAAAATGGTATTTCATTAGGTCCCATTGGCTATTGATGAATGGATGTTAAGGGGAAGCACATTAAAAGTCCTAAAATTCTAAACAATGTATTCTTGCAGTTATTTGTCATTTGTGAATAAGAGGTAAACTTCATTTTTAACTCAAGCACATGATTATATAACCTATGCAAGTGTTTCATCAGGTTTTGGATTAAACCATGGAAATTTTTGGCTTTGTGAAATCAGTTGAGGTTTAGAACCAAAAGTGGATGAGGAAGATGACATGTTGAAGATAAAGAAGCTGATATGAAAAGGAGGAAGTGGAACATGAAAGGGATTACAACAGCTACAAAATCAGTTGCAGTTGCAGCTAGAAGAAATGTCGTTTGGAGACTTAATATCAGGTAAGATGATTAAAACTTACTAACCATGTAACTATTTACTTCTCACACATCGTTATTGATTTGTTTTTTGTGTTATTTTAAGGCAAGCGTGAATCAGCGTCAACTAGAAACCGACATGACTTTTACCCAACATTTCACAAGACTCCAAACAGGAAGAAGTTCTCAGAAGAAATATAGGACAGTTTCATAGATTAATCAGCCATACACGTTATTACTCAGCTGGCACTTAACGCTTAGTTGCTGATGTCCTCTCTGATTATCTTGGAGGGTTAAATGGAGATGTTATAAAGAACAATTTTGTAATGTCATTTTTTGAAACGGGCCGCGTAATATTTAGCTACATAGTTATAAAATAATTTAAACTTTTAGTCTAAATACCATTTGTCACCATTTGAGTTATAAGTTTAACATTTTGTATCTAATTGTTCACTTCGTAATGTCGGTGTAAATTGTTAAAGTGTAAGTATGCCGATTAATGTTTAACTAAATAGATATAAAATAAGTTGAGTTAAAAGAAGATTAAACGCATACGAATCTTTCAAAATTAGGTTTATCAACAATATGCAACATCAAACTCAGACATGAACATTTTATAGAACCATTATGCAATCAAAAATTATGTTAATACATATAATGCCTAAAAACGTTATTTATATTTTTCGACCTCTCAACGTTTTGATAATAACAAAATATAAAAACGTTTACAATAAAAATAAACGTTTACACTGAAATATAAAATGTAAAAATTCATTTCTAAGATTAGTTACACTTAAGAGTATGGACAAACAAAATAAATTAAGCATGATTATGATCAAGAAAATATTTTTCTCTTAATCCTCACTTAATTCTACAAAAGTATTTTCCTCAACAATACTTTACAAATATTTTCTAATTAAAATAAAAAGTTTTATTAAAAACTTAAAATTTGAAATTCAAATTTTCCCCCCAAAACAGAAGCTTCTACACCAGATACAACCTTCCCCATAAAAAGACAAAAATAGAGAGTGGAGTCTAGGCAGCGGTCCCCTTATATATAAGGGATCGCCGGGACCGCCCCCAGAGAGCCGTTGGGATTCCCTGCCTATAAATACTACTCTATTCCCAGCAGAAAAATCATTCCTCTTTGCATGAAATTTTTTAGTCTTTTCTTTCTCTCTCTAAACCTTTTTTCTCTCACTAAAACTCTTGATCACTATCATATTTAGATCTTGTTTCAAATGATCTAATCTCTTCTTCTCATCTCTTCCCTCTCATTCAAGTGCAAGAAAAGAACACTCGTATTCGTCAAGAAACGAAGTGTTAATTAGTAATTTCTCCTCTTTTCTTCTAAGTACCAAAACTCTATTGTATTTATCTTGTGTATTTGTGTGATTCGGATATCGTATAGATCCGATAGAGTAGATCTTGTAAGTGTGTATATCTTGTGAAGTGGTAGATTGGTTCTAGTTAAGATTAGGACTCGACATTTAGCTTAGTGTCAGAAAATAACGTAAGCGACGTGTAAACGGTTTTCTTCGCCTAAAAGGAGCTTTTTGACATAGTAAATCTCGAGTCGGATACTTGGGGAGTGGAGTAGGGCGAAGAGGTGCTTCGTAGCCAAACCAATATAAAATCTTGGTGTCTTGGTTTGGTTGTTTCTTTCCTTATCTCTTTACATTATTATTGTTGATTATCGTGTTTTAGTTTAGATAGTTATTGCTTGTTCATATTGTGATTTGATTGAACATATATCTCGGATTTATAGATTTTTGAAAGTAAACTTTTGAAACGTAAAACAAACATGTAAACTATTCAACCCCCCTTCTAGTTTCCACAATGTCATCAAGAGAAATTGTGTACAAATTTGTGTCACGGGATCGGAAAAGTAGATCAACACCTTTTAAATTACAAATAAAGCAAATGTTTTTCTGAAATGCGACTTCAAGATCCGCGTCGCAAAATTGTCTAACAGAAAACAAGTTATGTCCAAGCCCCTCGACGTAGTATACTCTT